>WOGO01008895.1:0-10434 GCA_015342085.1 Leptinotarsa defecta
CAACATTTAAAGGGATTCGTTTCTATTTCACCATTTGGCAACATCGGTTATAGCTAATAAAGGACAATGAATCTGTTACCTGTATGAGACAAACAAATATGACATATTTCAGAGGCGTGCTGTTATGTGTACTTATGTTCCGAGTTCCGAGACATTCTATGATATATGACATTTTGTGCAATTAACCTATCTTCCTCTATATAAATAAATAACAAAACAACTGTTGTTTATGTGGCTTGTGGAGGCGGTTTTGAACTATAATTTATATTTTGCCCTAATTGCTGATTTATAAAGATAATATTCCTTTTTTCAAGTAGAATATCTGGGTACGTATAAATTATTTCAACTTGATATAGGCGCTGTTGCCAAAATGAGAATTATAAACAAATCCCTTTAAAAATCAAAACCCAACATTTGAAACATCAATTTCAATACTTTCCGAAGTGAATTTGAAAAACTCATGAAATAAACTCAACTTTATTTTGTTCAAACTTGAATTTGCTGTAATAACCCAAATTGAGGAACATTCCCCATTGGGTACCATATTTTTCTCCATTTCATTTCTAATTTGCAGTTACTGTATCTATTTCTCAAACTTTCTTCAATATTGAGTTTATTTAGTGACTGTCAATTTACTCTTACGAAAATCCTGTTAATTACTCTGATTCAGAATAGACTCAGATTTCTGAATCTCGATCATCTACACATTGGCAAACGCTAATGGGCTTAGAGGAATAAAGATTTTTATTTCAAATTGGTAATAATTGTAATGAGATAATGAGTTTTTTGAATAATATTTTCCCAAAATCAACATCTGTTACTATTTCAAAATAAACCTCAGAAGTTGCGGTCTATTCAATTTCGGTTTGTATATTGCAATGGGTTATCGGAATATTTGTGCCGTTAAGGAGAATGAATTTCAAATTCAAAACGAGCATTCATTTACAAGCAGTTGATAATAAAAAACAAAAATGTTCAAAACTATATCCTTCACTTGAATGAAAGCATTCAATTGTTTGATTTTTTCATCGATTCCAACTTTGAATATTACTGGAGTTTTTACTCAACACCAAACCGTCATTTTAACACCTCGACACGTTTTTCGATCACCAAGTGATCATCTTCGAGAAGAATATCTTCCTCTAAATTCTAACTTTGACAAGAGTTTTTCTGATGGAATGTACTTTTTACATGCATTAACCAATTCCTTTAATGAATCTCATTGTTGAACACGAAGTTCTCATGATGAAACTCCATGATCTGTTCTGATGAATATGTAAAAATCTTGCATACCGCTCTTAGCTATGATTTACCATAGAAAAATGATTCATTCTCATATTCACCATTCAAATCATACCAAATATGTAATGAATATTTCGTAATATTTATTTTTTGTTACATATTAATTTGGGATCAGTAACGATCATCACATATATTTATCATGCCATGGTGAAAATGACTTCTTCACTCCAAAGAGTACTTACTTCGGATCATCATCAGCTTGTTGGAGGAGTGGAGATACGACATTTTTTGCACATGCCTCAAATGTTAGATTTTCTTTTGAATCGTTAGGCAAACTCACAAATATTTTTTATTGAAATACTGTAGAAGAAATACGATTTCGTTATACTCATTGAATTTTTTAGGTACTCTATTCAAGCTTCCCAAAAATCGTACATATATTCATGTACATATATTTTGATTTTCATTGTTATCAAGTGGCATTTTAATCATGAAAAGACAATTACCGAATTGCTTAGCAACTTGACCGACATATCAAGAAGTACATAATTATTGTGATTTAGTTTAGGGTTGTTATTGTTGAGAATCTCTGTTACAGTGAGACATGAATTGAGTTTCGAATGAGAATGTTTTGTAGACTACGTCATAATTTCTAATAATCACGATAGAAGTAGAGAAATGGGAGAAATAACAAGGAAACCGTGATATAGTTCATAATTTTCTTTGTTCATAGAAATGTTGAATTAACTCGACCTATATTTCATATTGAAATGATACCAAGAAAAATTTGATTATAATACAAATTGTTTCCAGTGGCGCGAAAGTGGCGACTCTGTCTGCCAAATCCATTAATATGAAACTATAAAAATTTATAGGAATGAAAGAGAGCGTTCTACTTCTCACAGATCCTCTATTCAAATGTAAATTTTTGAATTGAATGTATAGTGATTTTTTGTTTGGTATTTCGTGAAACGCTCATTTAATTAACATCTCTGTTGAAAGCTGTTTGTCAGTAAAAATAAGATCTTTGGAGTTGTAATGCATATCTGTACAAAAAGTTGTTAGGTAACCAGTTTAATGTTTCGTCATTTTCTCGAGTTCAGCCCTATAGATAGCGTTCACCAAAAAGGCAAATTTCATATACATTTTCATTTGAAGTAAATAATTTCAATAATTTTTTTTTTAATTGAAAAGGTATATTTCTAGGAGAAATTGGTTTTTGGGAAAGAAAGTTTTTGGCCTTCTACTTTCTCATCTCGATACAAAAAAGGTGGGAGTCTTCCAAAGAAAGGAAGGAATCAATTTCAAAAATTAGGTTTATACAAAGATGTGTGGATCTCGAAACAACTATTTTTATATAAACATTGAATTACATGAAAGAAAAATACTTTTGAAACATTTTTGTATCAAGAGAGAGAATTTGAAGGCCAAAAACTTTCTTTCAACGATTCTGTTTCAGCATTCATCTATTTATATAAACAGAAACAAATCGAAAGCAGTATCTACTAATTACATTACGATCGTATTATTAACGTATCGAAACAATATGCATAACTGTACAAACTATATATCTATTTGAGTTAACTCTCCAATTATTTTCCGATAATACAAAAATTTCATACTGAAATTTCATACTGATTTTGATGCATATTCGTTCAAAGATAGCCAACACGAAATAATTATCTACTCTAAATTGAAAGGGGTATAGTTTTAGCAGAGGTTTTGAAGATTTTGGCTTTGTATTTTTCCATGTTGATACAAAAAAAAATGTGAAATTGATTGCTTTCTTTCTTTCTTTGAAAGATTTCTACATTTTTTGTATCAAGATGGAGAAGTAGAGTAGAGAACCGAAACCTTTCTTTTCCAAAAATTATCAACTCCTAGTGTGTTTGGCAGTAACCAAAATGAAAATCAAGGAGAATCTCAGAATAAAACTCACACAATATTGTGCTTCCTTGTAGCTACAAGGTAAAACAGTTGTTTCCCACAAACGAAATATTTATGAGAGTTGACAGAAACTGGGTAATTTAGATATCTGATGAATTTATTTTAAATTTTTTATTTTAAATTAACGATCAGTGAGTGGTTGCGTAGGTAATTCACAAATCCAAAAAAATGAAATGAGTGAACAATAATAAACTACGTATGTGTTGTGTTCCGAAAAAGATGGCTTTGTTTTGATTTTGAATGTTTCAAAAGATAACGATACTCAGCTACAACATTATAAGGAAAAGTCTAAAGACAGACGAATTAGTCTAGGCCTGGTTAGCCACACAGTCACCTTTCACTTTGATAAAAATATACCACGACGGAAAACCACTTCTATTCATATCAACATAATATTTTCTCATTACTGCCACTACAGAGTTGATTTGAAATACGAATTTGATGAAAACAATCGACAAATATGGATGTTTACAATTTTCTGAGGATTGTATATCCCGGATAACGGATATACTTCTATGCTAATTGCTCTTTCCAAATTATAATGTATTGAAATTTCAATATTACTGGAGTTTCATACCAATACCAAACCATTATTTTCAACACCTCAATACGTGTTTCAATCACCAAGTGATCACCTTCAGGAGGAAGATTAAACTGTTTAATCTTCCTCTTGAAGATGATCACTGGGTGATCGAAACACGTGTCGAGGTATTGAAATAACGGTTTAGTGTTAAGAAAAAACTCCTGTGATATTCATTACAATAAGTACAATCAGACTATTTGAAAATTGAAAATCTGAGTGTATCACCCAGTTGAATTTTCGAATGTTCAATTAGGAAATGTCTTTAAGAATATATATAGTAAATAATATGATCCATGAATATTATTACAGCTATTATTACGGCCAACAAGGGCAACGAACGTCAAATCGCAAAAAATATTTGTGTATATGACAATCTTGAATGAAAATATAAACGTAAATTGGAAGCGAAATTGTAATTGTAAACATTTTCTTTGTCCGATGGTCTATGAAAATGCTATAAACTCTAAGTTATAGCACTTGTCTAGGCATGGATTCTCATTTATAAGTGGTACTTCATGAAACTCGACAGCTATTTTAGTGATAGTTTTTCAAAAAGTTATATTTTATGTCTATATTTTTCTATCACTCAAAATACAATAGTGAAATGTCTGTAGTTTTCCAACATTCAAGAGGAGCTCATCAGAAAATGTAAATATTACCCAAGACTTCTCTTTTCTGATAAAAAAATGCTATTTCTATATAAAACCTAAACTCAGCTCTAATAAATGTTGATATATACTGATTTACACAGAAAGCTTGTACACCAAGTTTGAGATCGATAAAATGTTCTGCATCATGCGGAGAAAGCTGTCTAAAGATGAAGAACTGGAGTTATTAATGAGAACTACTAGGATGACGTTTGCGAAACCGTTATTTCCAACTGAGGGACGAATTCTTCACGCACGACGAGGAACTACCAATGGGGTCGCCACTTTCACTGTTTATTGCCAACACATAATTGGAGAGGTTTGAAACGCTGACCATAGAAGGAACACACAATAAGCCCCAAGTCTGGTTGAGGTATGATGATGACACTTTTATCGGATGGAATCAAGCTGATACGGACATGGACATTTTTTGTAAAACCTCAACATCATGAAACCATCGATAACATTTACAATTGAGAAGGAAGTCAACAATGAATTACCATTTCTAGTCGTGATGGTGAAGTCAACAATTGGGATACCAAAAACCATCTGTATACCAAAAACTAGCTCAGGCGAGACAGGGTTGGACAACGAATACAACTAAAAACCAGCCTTAGGTTAGGTTGGGACAAAAGTAAGGGGGTCTCTTCGACCCTCCATCGCAATCCGCGGAGGTTTATTGTGGCCCACATCTATTCACACTCGACCAAATAAACCCAGATTCTTAAGGAAGCCGATAAGTTTGTATGGTGCTGGGTCTTTCAAGTCAGACGGTGAGAATGCGATTTTGCCAAACTCTGAAAACCCAATTTGTTCCGCAGCGGGGCAGGCACAGTCTGAGTCTCTGCGAATGATGATTCAAATGACAGTGACCTGTAAGAAGGCCCGTTAGACATCGTAGTTCATCCCTAATGTAGTCCAACAGTCTACATAGAGAAGGATAATTAGCACCCTATTTGGTCGTGTATACGATGGATAGTCAGAAAAGATCTCCAGAAGAATATAAGATGAAATTGGTTAATACTGCTTGAAAATCCATAAGGTTTTCAAATTACGCTTTATAGTGAGATTTTCACTGGATAGTTTGAAAAACCGCAACAACCGTAACTCATATTTTGCTTCACAATAGCTTTCTCAAACACTGAATTCTACTCAATTTGTGCTATATTTGATCACCTGGGTCACATGATATGATATTGTTTTGATATGAAGCATAAATGATGTGGAAGTATGGAAATGCTTGAGAAAGCTATTTGTATAAAAACACGTATTGCGATTGTTTGTGGTCAACTAATCAGTGAAAATCTCATAATATAGTGTTGAATGTTTCTGCCGTGTTCGTAGCGAACAAGCTACTGAACACGGGAAGCGTCTCCCATAATTGCCTCTATTGGATAACATGGGCGCGGCGAGTTCTATATCAGAAAAAAAAAGGTTCTTTGGAGCATGTTTGGACTCACCAACATAACACCAGGTGGCTCAAAGCTGAAATAATGCACAGGAAGAACATTGGTTCAGGATACGGATCCAAGAACCTGCATATAAGTTCAACAACAACGATACTTTTAGTCAGACCGGGTGCACATATGTAACTTATGAAAACCTCTACGCTGCACTACATCAATAGGTGAAAGCGCTCAAGTTACCTGAATATAGTGTCAGGGATAGTCCCGTTGTCATCCTGAAATTTGGTATAATATTAGACAAAGGAAGTCCGAGTTACTGAAATCCACAATAGCTGTATTGTAAATACAAGTTTTGACTCACTGCATTCTTCTATGGTTTAATTAACAGTAAATTTGCGAAGTGAACTTTTCAAGTTACCATTCATATAACTTCAGCAGATCGTATGATGATTTAGCATTGTTTATTTGTCTTACTGTGAAAGGTTGATGATCCAGAAAAATAACAAAAAAACATGCTTACATTCAAGTTCTGGTCTGTAAAGGTACATTTTGACATTACTATTCAACAGCCTTTGCACTCTGTCAAATTATTAGTTTGGCATATCTCTATAAATACTTAGGCATATTGACTTGTAGTAGTTACCTCAGATTTACAGATTTCGCAATAGGTACGGCCCTGACAAACAACCGTCCCGTCACCTCTTACCTAGCAATCCAATTCCGCGAATCGCCTGCAAGTGTGTTAACGTCGCCGTCACACTCTGTGCGGTAATTGCTTCATTAGATTTCGCCACAACGACGTCACATGACGTAAATATGCTGGAACATGTGCATTAGACTTGAGTGCGGGAGATGTCATCGTCAGTACTCCGTTCGGCGATAGCACTCAAACTGGTCGGCGTGCTACGGAAAGGGCCACAATAGCCCCAGAAGAAGTCCGCCCATTTGTGTACTGGAACGAGTAAGACGTATTTCGGCGTTGGAGTGCTACGGTAATGTAGAATTTGCTCTTGAGAGTGCGGTTGGATGTGGGGGAGGAGCCTTTGTTGACCTTAATTTCGGCTTTTGGTGAGAGCGAGCGGCCCAAATTTGTATAGAATCAATAGATCTTTTTCGTTGAGAAAACCGAGAAATAGTTTCATATTGAGATTTATTTCGTGACTATACAAATTGGGAAGGAGGAATATACTTTGTATGTCGTTTCTTTCGTATCAGATGAAGTTTTTACAAAAATGTAAATGAAATGTTTTTTTTGATAAGTAACTAACAAAATAAAACTTTCATTTCAGCAACACATAGGTTTATTTCAATCCTAACCCATAAGATAATGTCATTACAGTTTACTTTTGGAAATATAAAAGTTATATAAGAGTTACTAGAACTCGAGTTATTCCCTACAAAGTAGAAATAGTTATCATAACTGGCAATGCTGTTTGAGAAATTTTTCAAATATTCGAAATGAAAATAAACACCGAACGGATGAATATTCGATGTTCAATAATCCGTGAAAACTCTTATGACTTTACTACCATTTTATAAACATATTTGGGGCTTTTATTAAATATCAGTACAGTAAAATGAATAATATTAATTTTAGCCAAAGAGAGGTTTTGGCTTTCTACTTCAATGTCTATGTACCTATACCTAAAGAAAGATAGAAAAAAATTAATTTCAAAATAACTTCTATACGAAGGTGTGTAGTTCATGCAAGGAAGTAACCATCAGACTCAAACTGAAAAATAATTCTCTCAAAACAACAAAAAATTGAACCAAATGAAAATTAAATTATACGAACGAAAAACAAAATTCTAAACAATTACTTTCTTATGAACATTGTATAGAGTTTTTCTAGAATTGATTGCTATCTTCCGTTTTTTGAAAGATTCCAATATTTTTTTGTATGAAGTTGGAAAAGTGAAACTTTTTTTTTCCAAAAATTGATCTCTTGAATTGAGTATAATAAGTGAATGAACCTCATTATGTACTGTTATCGATGATAAGAGTAGATTGAACTCATTCCGTGACATAAAGTCGTAATTTTATCAATGAATTCAGCGCTTCATTTTGTAATGTTATCGAAATTGGTGCTGGGGAGGCAAATTACTCCGAAATATCGGAGGATGACGTGTAATTCATTCTTTATAAGAAAGTAGTTGTTTCGAGATGGTTTTTTTTCTTCTAGTTAGTGTCTGAAAGTTACTTATTGCATGATCTGAACATCATTGTATAGAGTCTACTTTAAAGTTATTGTTTTCTATCTTTCTTTGGAAGACGCCCGCATTCAATTGTATAGAGATGGAGAAGTAGTAAGCCAATACCTTTCTTTTCCATCAAAATAATTTCTCAAGATATGTGATGGAATTGGTCAAAATGGGTTCTACCCTGGTAAGTCAACATAGAGTTTGAGATAATTTAGAGAAGTAGTAGGTAAACATATTTATCAATAAGTATATACTGTAAGTGTTATATACTTACATACTTTTTAAAATGAAAATGGCGTACTCAGAAAAAGCGAATCTATTCAACAACTTCTATACAGAACTAGGAATTGAACTGGCAAGTGAAATAGAGAAAACAACACTACCTGCAAACTTTTCAAACGCTGTAAAAATTGAATCATATATTTTTTTGGAATCGGTTAGAGAAACAGAAGTAATACTCCTACTCTCAAATTTGAAAAATAACTGCACGGCCGGAACTTATTCATATTTATATATTATTATCTTTGACCCAAATGTTGAAAACCTGTCTTTTAACTGCCAAAATCCCATCACAGTGGAAAAAATCATCCCTATAGTCAAAGCAGGAGACCGAGGCAAACTTTCTAACTATAGGCCCATATCTGTTATCAATAATTTCGCTAAATTATTATAAACAAGCTATAAAGAACTCCTTAGTAGTGGCATAATTTTTTCTGGCGTTTTGAATTTTTGCGAAATAAGTTGTATTTAGAATTGCAATTGGTAATAAAAATGCGTTGGAAAGATAAGTTAGGCATAAAGCACTAACTTTGTTGAGGTTTGGCTAAATTTGAGAAATCGGCAAATGTCAAATTTTCGAAAAACTGTAAAAAACTAAATTTGTACTAGAGACCTAAAAATTGGTATATGGGTGAAAAATGGAAAAACAATCATCTTTTCTCTTCACCGATTTTTGAAATTTTGAGCAATAACTGCATTTCTGAACATTTTTTGGAAATAATGTCAAATTTGACAGGGAAGAAAAATCACTATTTCATATTGAAATTACGTCTTGAATTTTATTTGATTTTGTCTTCTCAATTTGTTTTTATGGTCCAATAGACACCAAGTGATAAAATATGGAAATTGAAAATTGCATCTGGAAAATATATCTTTCATCACCTAAGCAATTTTATAAATCCATTGATTGATTCATTACATTACATTCATTACATACAAATAATTGAATCCAAAAGATGAACTGTATGTTAGCTCGAATAACTACATATCATGAACCAGGGTATGAAGAAATTTCAGCTATTTCCATTCTTGATGTTCTGGGATAGAAGAATGTGGTAATAAAGTCACTCGTACCTTCCTATTATCACCTCGTGCCTTTTCTAACGGACGTTCCGGTCGGTGCAGCTATCCGTGGAACTTTATTGAATGAGGCGAAAGGGAAATATGGGGATGTAGGTTGCGAAGGGTTTCCATTTCTGAAGGAAACAACCTAGATTACTATGCAATAACTGCGAATGACTGAGATAATGAATAATGATAATATAGGTCTTTATTTTCCATTAAAACTAACTAATACACTTTATTGTATGATTTTCACTATAAAGGGTTTTACAAAAACCGCGACCCTTCGCTATACAATAGCTTTGTCAAGAGTAAAATAAAAGTTACTTCTTTTACTTTACGCTTGAGGAAGCTATTGTGTAGCGAAATACGTGTCACGGATTTTGTAAAACTCTCTATAGTAAAATATTACAATAAAGTGTTATTAGTTACTTTCATCAAGGATCGGCCAGTTTTATTCAATTATTCATTTATTTTCCATAGCTTACACATATAAATCAAATTTATCAAGAAAAGAACAGAATTAAACATTCGGAGAACGCCGAAGATGATATCTTTGTTGAATGCACATAAATTGTCGGTCCAGACAATTTCTGTGGCAATTTTCTAGCATAATAGGTGTAATACTAATACATGCATCTCTCATTTTTTGTTTGAGATGGTCGATATCTGTATTTGGTGTTGAAAAAACTTCATCCTTTATGTATCCTCAGATAAAAAAAATCTAAAGGAGTAAGATCTGGGGATCGTGCTGGCCAGTTGATTGGTCCGTTGTTTTCAATCCACTTTCTTGGGAATATGGTATATAAATGTTCCCTTACTATTGATGCATTATGGGGAGGAGCGCCGTCCTGTTGAAAATACATTCCACAATTCCCAACCAAACATTTATTCTGAACCTTTCTTGTGAATTTGTTTCCTTATGTAAATGTTCATTTTTATTATTTGACCTAAAATGGATATTTCTGTTAAAATCATCCATTATTGGTGAATTTCGATTCGTCCGTCCATATTATTTTGTACAAATATTTCCAACTTTCTTATTTTTAAGCCATAACCACTTCGTA
>WOGO01008896.1:294-10434 GCA_015342085.1 Leptinotarsa defecta
TAACGAGACAAGTGTGCTGTCGTCAGCAAAGCAATATACTGGATTCTTGGTTTTTTCCAAAAAGTCGTTGATATACAATAAAAAGAGGATTGGAGACAATATGGATCCCTGGGGAACACCAGCGTTGATGGTGAAAGTATTCGAGAGATATCCATTGACGACCACTTGCAGGGAACGTTCTTTCAGGAAGCTGAAGCTGAACTCTCATGCTACAGACGCTCAAAGGCCTTAGAATAAATACTAATCATCGACAAACCTAAAATCAAGATATGACACGCATTGTTTTCTACAGATGAGGACAAAATGAAGCAGTTAATCGAAAAGAATATCGTGAACGAACATGCAGAAAAATTTGGCTGAATCAATTCAGAATACTTCCACTTGGATTCATTGGGAATAAACATCTACTTCACTAAATATAAACTGAGAAATTCGGGATTTTCAAAAATCTATCGTGGCGACGTATGACTTTATATAAATCTAGCATGTCTTCAGAAGTTTCTGGGATGATCGAAGTTGGATATATATGCAAGATTCAGTAGGATGAACTGAAAAGAACGGATTCGAAAAGCGAGAAAAACACATCGAATCATTCCTATGGAGCGATGACCAACTTTCATTAAAATCAAACCTGGAATGACTGAAATACTCATAATATTCGGATCATTTGATCGATCAAATATACCATTGATTAATCTCCCTATTCATTTCCTTGATTGTAATTATAACTTTGAAATAGCAGCATCAAAACATTTTTCGCAGCAGAAATACCTTTTAAAAATAAATACAGCCCATGTTATTCGTTTTAAATTTAACTTTCTAACGAAGGGTGATGAAGTTATTTCTTAAAGTAGTTGTTCTTTTCGAACAAATAATGAAACAAATCTTTCAACGTCATGATATTAGTGTAGATTTCGAAGAATGAAAGGATAAAATCAGATGAATTCGCTATAAATAAAATCCATTATGCAACCTACCTTCACATAACATACAAATATAGGTACCATTTTCCATTATTATGTAATCCATTATCTCTTCTTTGAAATGTTACCCGAATATGTTTCCATTAATACAAGTATGTTGTGTATGTAAACCCTTTCTCCTGCCATTGTTAGCCATTGTCTCTAAAAGCAGCAATTGTTTTCCGCAGGCAGTTGACAGATAACGAAATACGTACTATAGAAAGGGATGCGTTTCAAGACCTAATAAATTTAGAGCGATTGTAAGTAAGAATTAAAGAAGAGAGTGAGTCAGCTATTACTCCTCGTTTTTTTTCTAGAAGACTTAATGGCAACAGTATACGAAACATCCCGGAAAATTTATTTTCAGCCGTTCCCAATTTATTTCGTTTGTAAGTAATTTTTTTGGTCAGAGGAAAAGTACAACACTTGTAGCTTTGAGAAAAATATTTCAAAACAGAAACTTTTAATGTCATTGCTAATTACACAAGTTAAATGACTATTTTTATATAAATGTTTCTACATATACGAGTAAATTAATTAAATTTGAAGAAAAAACTAATCAATACAGTTTATTGTATGATTTTCACTATAAAGGTTTTATAAAAACCGCCACACGTGTTTCGCTATACAATAGCTTCTTCAAGCAAAAACAGAGAGTTACTTCTAAATTAAACCATTTTATACTCTAACCTAGTACATATTCGTCTGGGTTATGTCCGATGTTTTATATAGGTCAAACTGGAATAACGTTCAAAGCCCGCAGAAAGGAACACAAATATAGTTTTCAGAATGGAAAAATAAATTCCACATATGCCAGTCGTTTATTCTCAGAGGGACATGAGTTCAACCATGAATACGGTTTTATATAGTGAAAATCATACCAAACTGTATTGCTAAGTTTTTCAATATGGATTTTCATCAAGTATCGGCCAGTCCTATTCAATTAAATTTGAAGAAATTTCGGAACCATGCAAAACTTTTTATGATAAACCAGAAGTTTTTTATTTACTATATTCAGGCCAGTCTGCCTAAATATGATCTATGCTAAATGTGATCATTGCAAAAGTTTTGAAACTAAGTGAGTAGTTCATTATAGCATCGCTAATTTTCACAGGGTATTTCCTAATTCCGGTGAGAAATGTAAGAGCGTGTTCAGGAGCTAATTTTATGAAAAAATACCATGCAAACATAGATTCGAAAATGCATGGTTTCCAAGATACAGGGTGTTAAACTTTCTTTAAAAAAATAATAATTGTATCAATACTGTATATCCGGATTTGGTGAAATATGGCAAAGTTTCATTTAGCTACAAATTATTGCGTCCAATAGCGGCTTGGTACATTTTAGTCAACAATATTGTTGACAATTCTGACATTCAATTTTGTGTTGGGTAAAACATCCAAAAATAAAACTTTTTTATCCCTTGATTTGTTTTCGTAGCTGACTCTGCGCTATGCATTGAAAAAGCAATAACTATGTCAGTGGAGGCGGAGGCCTCCGCTCATATAAACCATATAATTAGTCAGTAAATTATCATATTTATAAGTTTTGACTATGAATAAAATGAATCATTTATTTCGTGTGTAGAAAATCCTGACAAAATTTCTGTCTAATTAGATATAAATACAAAAAAGGCTTTTTTTAGTCACAACACCCTGTATCTGAGAAAAATATATTTCCAGACCCACGCCACGTTTACATGAACCCTTTTCATAAAATTATGTCCTGAAACAAACACTCTTACATTCTTTCACCACAATTAGAAGACACCCTGTATTTTGTTATGATTTCCTTTCTATATATTATTGTAGGAGTTTCTGGAGGATTATTATTCATTTATTGAATATTTAGCAAGTGACAGATGGTATAATAAAAAGCTTTAATACCGGATAGTTTGTAAACGTTAATTTAAACACCTATATAATTTGAACTATAAAATATATGATATGGTTTAACAATAATTTGGCAGATCTCATCTCCTAACAAAGTTTTTGCAGTCCATTGCCGTATATACATTATATAATTGTAAGTCGTAAATAATTCGAAAATGTAGTAAAATATTCAATTTCTATAAACAAATTGCTATAACAACTGATCAACAACAAATAGCTATAACTAATTTCAGGGCCTAATTGATCCTTCATAAAAATGAATGTCTATCATCGTATCTCTTATAGTTTGAAAGCAAAAAAACTTCTTTTCTTAACAAATCAAGCAGCTGCTTATAAAAAATTTTGAAAAACCTTCGTTTCTTGTATATTTCTTGTTTCTGGAATATTATTAAATTATATTAGTATTTTTTCATTATCCTATTGAGAAATATCGATGAAGGTTTTTTAATAAAAAATTTAATAAAAATACTTTTTCTTATCATCATATTATTATTCAAACAATAGATAAATAAAAAATCAATATTCCGTGGAAAATGTTTTTTTCACGAATCATTATTTTGTCATGACAATGAAATGGTGAAACGTTTTCATAACTAGGGGTCGATTACTGGCGTTGTTAGTTGTAAAAACATAATAATATATAACATTTGTGAAAATACATTTTTCAACATCAAAACTTTTATCACATAATCTTTCCAAGTATATACATATATAAGAAGGGCTCCAAGTAGCAATTCTATTATTTAAAGTTTTATGTCGCCATTTGTAGAAACAGAAAAGTTTTGTTAGTTAACGATTTTATAACTTTTTGAAAAGTCAAGATAAATAAATTTTCCGATGGGACTTTATTCTTTGAAGTGAATGAATTCAAAATTTCTTGGAATTTCTCCATTTTGCAACCCCTCGCGTCAAATAGAAAGTTTTGATTTTCATTCCAACTTGCTTTTTTCAAAATGTAATGGTTACAAATTTAATTGTTTCTACTTATAATTAAAAAATTGTGATTTTTTATTCTACTAAAAAAAAGCTAATTTACATATGGTGCCGACAACTTAGTGTATCGATTAATGGCGATTTGTGAATTTCAAATTGATTTTTTTCAAAAGAAACAATAAAATCTACTTTATTCCTAGTGTTGTACTGACCTCTCAGGTGTTAGGGTTCTTTCTACACTCTTTATCTTCCGCCTGAAGAATCAGTATAAAAAATATTTAATTGAAACACACAGAAATTATTAGTTTCAGAGAAAATATCAAAGATTGAACAAAATCAATTCAATGCGTGAAAGAGATTGAATCCCCGTCTAATATAATAAACTTGGGTTGATATATTATTCACTACAATATTGATACTGAAATTATGACCTGATTGAATTTAATTTCACTTCATTATTACCAATAGCTCAAAATGTCCCGTCATCTCAGTAAATACTCTGCTGTGTAAGTAAAAAAAAAATATTTTTTCTACTGATTCAATCATTGGCTACTCTCATCTTCATATTTTTTTCTCATTCTCAACTATAACATTTGCAACTGAAACATAAACTAAAACCTTCATCAAGGCAATATGTAATACAATAAACATATTCCTGCCCCAATAACTTTCCAGGTGTTCAGTATGTAGTTAGCAAATTAATTGTATAAAATAATCAGCATTAACTACTAGTTATCAATATTTTCAATAATCACGTGATATACTAATGAAATTGACTAATTTTTCATGTATTTTCCAGGGATCTCAGTCATAACTTAATATCGGTCATTGGACGAAAAACTTTCCGAGGTGCCACAGCTATCAAAAATCTGTAAGTTTGCCATATTTAAATGTTGATAAATATCATTAGTGTCATACATGAATTCTGTTAAAAAAATAAGGTGAATTTTCTCAAGAAATATTCATTTATTCATCAATTTCTTTTTTGTCCCCAAAGTAGTCTCCCTCAGCGTGTCAACGTTTTTTTCAATGCTCAAAGCAATTCCGATATAAATTTTTTGGTATGTCCTTGAGCCCTCCCAACGATACGGATTGTATCTCCTCAATCTTCGCAAAACGCAGTCCTTTCAGGGGTCTCTTCAATCTTGGGAACAGAAAAAAGTCGCAGAGGGCCAAATCTGGTGAATATGGTGGCTGAGGCATGATTACGGTGTTGTTTCTGGCAAAAAAAATGACGGGCAAGCAATGACGAGTGAGCAGGTATATTATCGTGATGCAAAAGCCATGAATTGTTTTTCCATGATGCATTTTCTTCGTATTGCTTCTCGCAAGCAAGTTATGACCCCTTTAAGTAAATCTCGATCGCCGTTGACGTTATTCAACAATTCCTGAGCGACGCTCATACGACAATTTTTTGGTAAAATTCAGCAATTTTGGAACGAACTTCGGTGCCACACGCTTCTTGCCGAAAATTTACGAAATAATTGCATTGTATGGGCTAACCGATATGCCGACATCCTCAGAAATTTCTCTAATAGTGATTTGACGATTTTCCATATTTTTTTTTCACTTTTTCAACATTTTCATCGGTTGTTGATGTGCTGGAGCGACCTGAGAGAGCGTCGTAAACATCTTTCTGACTCAGAGTATAATCATATTCAAACATTTTCATCAATATTATTTAATCCCAAATGTATATCTAACACACACACATCATAATTTTAAATCTGATATTCTGTTGTATTCTAGGAAGTCTGAAATGCAATACATAAATGTTGAGGTACAAAAGTTCCATATAACAAAAATTTATTTTTTGTGGTTTTGAAACGAGTGACTACCAAAGTTACAAAAATTAAATTGAGTGATACGACCTGTATTAGGGTTTTTTGAAAACCTATTATAGGAAAAATAATAATTAACTACTAGGTGTCATTGTTATCAGTATAACTATTTTATTAGGTTGTTTTTATGAGTCTTCTTTAAACTGTAATATCTCAGTGAATACTCATTCGAATATAAGGGTATATATTAGGGTATTATTCTGGGTATTCAGGGGTCTCAAAACAGAAATTACCGACATTTGAATGATCAATTGAAACAACAGATCCATAATCGAATTCAAGATTCAACCCTTTGACAGGAAGGTCCTATTTACATAAAGATTTCAAAGTGAAAACATCTGTCGAGCAATATTTATAAAAACTTGTTCTACTGAAATAAATTTTGAGGTTTGTAGTCGTTCTTGTATGTATAAAACTGATTCATAATACCATTATTAAAATAAAAAACATCTCAAAAAATTTAATAAATGCATTTATTTCAAAATTTCATTTTCAGGCAACTGGATAATAATAAAATCACGTGCATTGATGATAACGCACTAAGAAGTATGAAGGACTTGGAAATTCTGTAAGTATCAAAATATTATTCTATTAGGTAAATATAGGTTGTATGTACCTTGTAACAACTTACATTAATAAATATAATAAAATAATTTTTCATTAATGATTTATAGTCGAATAATCTCGCGTCAAAACTTATTTGACACAAAAGTTAATTGATTGTTTCAGATCGGTACCAACAAAATAATTTATATAAGTCTCGATTCGAGTACAAAAATGTAAATTATTTCATATACGATTATAGTATTGTATACAGTAATAGATATACTATTCTTGTTTTTTGTACAGACTACGCGAAACGATTCTTTGTACGCCATTGTCTATATGAAAACATTAGCTGTTCTCTTGAAGAAGAAGCCCTGTTTTCGGTATGCTATTTTCGGTGCAATTTCACGTTTGGTTGTTGATAAAGAAATTCAAAATATTTTTTTAGTTTGTCAATTCACAACGTATTATTATCGAGAACAAAATTTATAGTAATTTTTGAATAAACTGATTGGAATAATCATGCGATTGTTTTTTAGTTTAATTTATTGATATTGATATTTCAACAAGAAAATTAATTTTTTTGAATTTATTCAATAATTGAATCTGCATTTGAAATAGAAATAGTTAAAATTGGTGATCTTTAGTGGTTTGAAATTTTAACAGCACCATATATTGTTTGTTTATTATATTTTTAACGTTTTCCAGTTTTTATAAACGACCGAGTCAAAAATGTTGTCTTAGTTATTAATTATCATCATTTGTATTTTCGATTTTGAGATAGTTATATCTCCAGAAACATTGGTACCTAATTATGGTCACCATGTCTAAATCATTGATTGAAAATGACTTTTCTTAACAACTATTGTTAATAATTATAGTTGATGAGACCAAGATAACGAGGGCCAGCATTGGAAAATAGAAAACTGTAAGAGATGAAAAAAAGTTGAATTAGGAAAAAACTGTGCATTTAAGAGTGTATTCAAATCACATTAGTGAAGCCACCAAAATGGCTAACTTATGACATATTAATAAATTCAAATTGGAGTTTCCATTTCTACCAGTACCGTCACAACCCAATACGACTTTGAGGAGTAATGTTCGAACGAGTAGACTAGAAAACTTCCACAGTGGAAACTTTGGTCTGAAACTTTATAGTCATAGTCCATTAGTCATTGGACCCCATAGGTTTCAGACCAAAGTTTCCTAGTTTCCTAGTCTTTGGTCTTTCATCTGAATCCTAATGGTCCATCAATCATTGGACTTCATAGGTTTGAGACCAAAATTTCCTCTGTGGAAGTTCCCTAGTCTTCAGTCAAAAACCTAATGGTCCATTAGTCATTGGTCATTGAAGTTTCCTTCATGGAAGTTTCCTAGTCTTTGGTCTGAAACCAAATGGTCCATTAGGTTTCAGACCAAAGTTTCCTCTGTGGAAGTTTCCTAGTCTTTGGCCTGAAACCTAATGGTCCATTAGTCATTGGACCCCATAGGTTTCAGACTAAAGTTCATCTTTGGAACTTTCCCAGTCTACTTGTTCGAACATTGAACTATGAATTCAGAGATGAAACTAAAGTTTGAGATATATGAATGGAAGAAAAGGGTTGCCAAAACCCTTTGTGAGAGTAGGGTGGAGTCGTCCTAAAACTCTCACGTATGTCACGTTTTTCGGAGACGGGACGTCGGATTAAAAATCTGTAAATGTCATCTTGTACAACTTAGAAAGTGTCAGTGACAAAGTATTTTTTAGTTTTTCACCGTCTATTAAAATAACGTCATAAAAAAATTGAAAATTAGTTTTTTCGAATATCTCCGGAACTAAGCTAAATTCAAAAAAGTCATTAAAATAATCTCTGAAATAATCAACTTTTTGATAACTTAACCGATTTTGGATCTCTCACGGTTTCCAATTTTTCCATGCTGGATGTATTCATATACACAGTATACAATGACACAAATATCACTCTGAATACGAATATGAAAGGTTTGAGTCATCTTCAAGGGGGTGGCATGTACTGCCGAGGGGAAATAACCTGTTGCTTTCAAAACGTAAATCAATATCCCGGATATCCACGAGATCGCGAGAATAACGTTACCAGCACATTATTATCGTGAAGATATAATGGAGTCACGTGTTGTGTTACCTTGACGTGCCGTTAATAATGAACCAATTATGTACGTTATCCGTACTGATAAATAGGCTCAGGCTCCGTTTATTCAATTAGTATTTTTGAAGAGAGGAGTTAACGTAATGAAGTTGTTTTGGTTTTGACGATCAGTGTAGCGTTGTATTAATTATAAAATTATGATGTTCCGTTGTCGATGAAACTGATTAAGTAAGAGAATTGAAGAATGATAAAACGAACTGCAAGTCTTCAATGAGTCATTGATCATCATTTTTCAATGACGTATCTCATCGGTATCTTCTCGAAGAAGTACATTTTAGTCAACGCATCGATCAATATCTAATGCGAAGGAACACAAACTTCAAAAGAAACATTCTTTTCTTCTGCTAGTTGCTAATTTGCAAGGAAAACCTAATACTCCACTCCATCCACCCCCGCTTTCCGAGCGGTCCTCAACTTACTGATGGGCACTTCAGCAAGATTGACATCTGACCTCCTTTGGTCGAAAGTCAGCCTTTAGGTTCTATTCTTTCGCGATCGGTAAAAATGTTTTGTCATGACTATTCCTAACTGAATTTTTGCATGGGTGCCCCCAAAAAGTAACCGGCGGCTATTGTTATTAACGTCGGCATTCCTTAGTGAATCTAAGGATATTGAATCGCGGTCGAGTTGTTCTGCGGTGAACTTGCTGAAAGAAAGTCTGATTAGTATGCTTACCGGAGTCGCCTGACGGCGACTCGTGGGGGCGGTCGTAGATTCTGCTTTGACGGCCTTGGGTGTTTGTCCCTTTCTCGGAATCTGGGGTTATCCATGTTCATACTACGAGATCTGACTATTTATAGATCATTCGAGTACGTACTTTCACCTATCTCCTCTTCCCTCTCACAGCTTCATCGGTTTTAGCGAGGGCTGACCGTTTGGCGGGAATTGGGCGTGTTTTGATTGAATGTAGGTTTACATATATTGCGTATCTCTAAATATATGCGGCTTCTTTGAATTTTCTGTTCAATCAGTGTTCCTACTTGTGGATGATTTCAGCTTGAGAACACCTGATGTTATGTTGATGACTCCAAACATGCTCTGCCACTCCTGATTTGCTGGTTTCTCTTAACTGTGTGTGTTTCTTGTGCTCAGCAACTCGAACTTTCAGTGGCTTCTCAGTTTCACCGATGTATGATTCCCCGCACTCGCAGGGTATCCGGTAAATGCAATTTTTGTAATCGCAGTCGGCGTTTGGTGACTTGGTTTTAGTGGGGCTGCTACGGATAGTGTCATAAGATCTGAAGCAGGGTCTGATGTTATACTTGGACCCAATTCTCTTTATCTTTTTCGACAATACTCTGATGTAGGAAAGTACAAGTACTGGTTGTGGCAGCTTCTCTTCCTTGTGAGGTTCTTGCTGTCTTCTAGCAAAAGTCTGCTTCTCAATCACTTTGACGTAACCATTTTCTTAGAGGTCACTTTTGATGAAACCTAGTTTCTTTTCAGGACCTTCCTTTGTATTACAGAGCCCGAAATCACTAGTATCTTGTCAATGATGGTGGCTGGATTCCTGGTTCAGATACAGTCCCGTGTGAGTGGGTTTTCGGTATACAGATGTTTCCCATTTAGTGTCGGTACTCTTCACCAATACGTCTCCACAATGGGGAAGGAAGTCCACGTTGTGAACTTCCTTCCCCATTGTGTCTTGTTCTGTATTCCCATGATTCCATATCATGAAGGTGTCGTCAACGTATCTCAACCAGACTAGGGTCTTCTTGTGACCTTCATTGGCCAGAGTTTCAAACCACTCCATATGTATATTAGCTATTACCGGTGGAAGTGGCGATCCCAATGGTATTCC
>WOGO01008897.1:0-10433 GCA_015342085.1 Leptinotarsa defecta
CTTTGCTACATGGTGTCGGAAAAATAATCTATCTCTGTACACAACTACGTCATAAACAGTCAAGTTCTGGAGCGTCCTGACACACTCACTGATCTAGGTGTTACTTTTGATTCATTCCTGTCTTCCAATGAACATATTGACACTACTCTAACAGCAGATCATCGCATGTATGGATTCTTAGTTACAAATATAAAAAACTTCGAAATTGTTTCAACAGTGAAATTACTTTATTTCACTTTTGTTCGATCTAGGCTGGAATATGCATCTGTCGTGTGGAGTCCCTATAATATAAATCAACTAGAAGCCCTAAGGAGGCGCTTCCTAAAATATATGGATATATTCAACTGCCGAATTATACAAATCAAAGACATCTCTTAGCTAATTGACAGTTGTCTTTTCAATTTTTTTATATAGATTCACAAACTATATTATGTAAGTTCATATTTGTAAATGCCACTGTTTCTCCCTATTCTGTAATTGGGCTCATCCTGTAGAATAGTGTATGAAATAAATAAATGAATAAACAAATAAATCAATAAATATTTCTTTGAAAACGACGGTAGCCAGGCTATCACTGTCAACGGCGAGCACTATAGGTCGATGCTTAACAACTTCTTTTAGCCTGAATTGGATGATCTGGTTACCAACGACATGTAGTTTCATCAGGATGGCTCTACGTGCCACACAGCTCATGCCACATTCGATATTCTGCACAAACGATTTGTGGGCATCGTCATCTCACGTGGAGGGGATATGAACTGGCCACCAAAACCATGCGATTTGACCCCGTTAGACTTTCTCTTGTTGCGATAGTCGCAGGTGTATGCAAATAAGCCGCAAACCACAGCGGTCCTAAAAGCCAACATAACCCATGTCATCGGTCATATTCAACCTGATTTATACGTCAATAGTCATTGAAAATTGTACGTTTCGGATGTGCTCCACCCAAAGAAGCTGTAGCGAACATTCGAACACACATAACGGCATCATAGGTCTTTCAAAGGAACAAAAAATGTTGATGATATCTCAGACACACTTTGTTTTATTTGAATTTGAAAGATAATGAAAGACTCTGCAGTAAATTCCTCTTAATGAGAAAGAGAAAGTTTCAGTTCAGACGCTGACACACAAGTGTCGTTACTAATTCAATTTGCATTTATTTTATCTGTATTTTGAATCAGAATGGCAAATATTCACTTCCCAATTATCACAAATTAATGATTTTCCAGTTCGAAGCCATTATATATTATTCTAGTTGATGGAAATGATTGACCTTACTTTGTATACACGAACAAGAATCGTCTCCAAATGTGATCATGGGTACGCTTAGCGCCTCTGTGGATGAAATGTCGAAACACGTTAAATCTCTTTATTACATGAAGAACCAAGAGTGACGTAGGTCCGGTGTTTTCGTCAAAATTATTTACATGGGAAGGAGTCCAAGTGATTTATAGTCATCTTGGTGAGAATCATCGCACTTTTCGAAGTTGAATAAGGAAGACTAGTTTTTGAAGCGAACTTTCTTCATATCTTGGTTTGTGATGTATTTTGTATCAACTAGATTATGTATTGTTTATTGAGTATAATCAGTCAGCCAATTCCAAGTTGATGAGTAACATTAAAATAACAGCCATAGGGAAGAGTGGGGTAATTGCGAACACCTAAGGAAGAACTGAAAGTTACCAAAACTAATCAATCTTATGTTCTCATAATCAACGAAGATAAATGTTATAAAATAAAATATTAATAAAAAAACAAAACATTGGGGTGCGGGATTACCCCACAACACGTGGGGTAATTGCGGATGGTCTGTTGGGTAATTACAAACATAGCCTAATCAGAACAGAAATCACAAACAAAGCCTCGTGATGTACTTCCACCACTCGTACAGTTTTCGTGAGCCCATAAATTACATTTGTAGCATTTGATCCAATCTTCATTAGGTGGATCTTCATACTTTTCATGACAAATTAGGCAATAATACTCGTTTTCCTTCCCATCTCCTTCATTGGCCTTTTTTTCTTGCACGGTATGTCCTTTTTTTGAGCCTTTGTATGAATGCTATCATCGGAAAATAATATAATATAAGATACAAACTTTTGACTCTCTTTTTTTTTCAATATATCTTTCATAGGAGTACTGGTTATTATATTTCATATATATAACGGGCAGAAAACAATCTTGATTTATCAAGAGCACTTCAATCATGCCACTGAAGATGACTGCCGCAGTTGCAGTTGAAACGGTTAGAGTTTGTAACCAAAGAAGACCAAGATTGTAACCAAAACATCTTATAGAGTTAGTTCAGAGACAAATCAGATATTAATCAAACTATTGTCCTGGTATTTCCATAAAATAATGTATGGAAATTCCTTTGGATTTCGTAGCAGAAAAAGAAATGTTATTACGTCTTGTTTTGCAAAGTTTCTCAGGAAATTCAGTTTCTCTAGAGTTCTTCAATCTCTTCTTTTGTTTCAGCATTCTGAAAGCAATTCAAAATGGCGGCAGCACAACAGTATTGCCTTCGATGGAATAACCACCGTACAAACTTCATAAACGTCTTCGAGGAACTTCTGCGAAGCGAAATCTTCACCGATGTCACCCTTGCTTGCGAAGGGGGAGTCACCATCAAGTGCCACAAAGTAGTTTTGGCCGCATGTTCCTCCTATTTCCAGACACTTTTCACTGATGCACCGAGCAAGGACCCTATAGTAATAATTAAAGATGTCAAGCACTCTGAACTCAGTACAATATTAGAATACATGTACAGAGGGGAGGTGAACGTGGCTCAAGAACAGCTGGCTGCGCTTCTCAAGGTAGCCGAGTATCTCGAAGTCAAGGGGCTGGTAGAAGAGAACAGGTCGAACAGAGATAGGGATAGATGTCTCGAGAAAGAGGAGCATCCAATGGAGCACTCCCCATCCATCACAACTTCCAACCCCACCATGTCAAATCCAGTTCACAGCAGCAATAATTCATCTCCTCATCACTTATCTTATAGAAATCATTATAACTCATATGCCACTAAGCCCCAAGAATCCCGAATGAACCTCCCAATTTGGGCTGGTTTACCTCTACCTCCTCATCCTGCCTCTGTACCTAACCCCAGCCCGACTACTTCATCGATGCTCAGCGGTTGTTACGATAGTGCTTCTTCAGACATGTCCCCACTGAAAAGAAAGAAGCTGTCCAGTTTGTTGATGAACAGAGATACCCCTATTCTGAGAACAGTCTTGGGCCAAGCTCAGGCTGACTCATCTCAACCAGTCAGCTTGGTGTGTCATCCAGAAAACGAGGATCGTTTGAATGGGAACGACGACAGGCTAATGAAGGTGAGTGTTTTCATATAGTTAGGGCAACACTCGGAAATGAATTTTTACCTTATTTAGAGTATGATAACCAGTTCTGACTTGCATCGAATGTTCATACAAGTTGCGTGGAAGTAGCGGCGCGTACTCGCGGTAATTGTCTCTTAGTTTTTCTCATGATTAACTCGTACTGTTTTACATTTATAAATAGCCATTGGAATTAAGAAGCAATGAAAAAAGTATTTTCCTAGTTGGTGACATAAATTACCAAATAACCATCAAGTTCTTGCAGTACTTTTATTTAACGTTCGCGAAGTTCAATTTACTGTTAGTGAAAACGCAAATCTTGTCATACGAGAGTGCATTATATTTTGGAAAAAAGTTAGAATCCCTACTAGAGCTGTACCTAACTGTAAAAAAAACTTGTGGATCTTCACCATGCTTGGAAGGAGTTGCAAAAAAAAAACGAAATATTCAGTTTAGAACATTTATTCGACATAGCACACGCTGATGCTTTGGAACGGATGAAAATAGAAGAAGATGAGTTGTTTTCTCAAAATCAAAGACAACCAGGGCGCCCAGATTATCCACCTCTCAAACAGTAAGTTGTGGAACTACTATAACAAGAGGGAGGAAAGACTTTATTGCGCCTAAGTAAGTTGCAGCTTTAGACAGATGTCAATTTAGCATAAGGGATTCTGTTTATATACTTCAGGCTGTGGTAGAACCACTAGACCTTAGCTGTGATTATTTTTCAATAAACAAATCTTCCATTCAGTAAATTCGCACACAGAAAAGATAGAACTGAAATTATAAAATCAGATTTTCAGAATGATTTACCTGAAATGGTGAACGTTCACTGGGATGACGCATATGTAATATACATGCATCATAAATTTGTGCTGATATAATTAATATAAATCGACATGAATTAATGAAAACGAAACTATGTGGCCATTGCTCCTGAAAACCAACTTTTTAATGATGAATTGCCGTTATTTTTGTAATTCGATAAAAGTAGGTACTCTCGTGTTTCGATTTTAGGTCAATTAATTTCACATAACATTAATTTGTACTTTATAAAGTATTCTGTAAATACATCATATTTTATATTCCATTTTCAGAGATATCATGACTTAATGAGCGAATTTCCAATTATTAGGCAAACATGTTTATCATATTGAAAATATATATACATTTTTTAAAAACAAACTGAATCGACTGAATCAACTGGTGTTTATACCTGTCAAGACATATTTCAACTTGAAAGGAATTGGCAGACAAATCATACCTACTCTAACGATAAAGTTTGACTGGGTCAAACTTTTGTTGATCCACTAAAACGTTGATCAACTTGATTGATCAGGTTCTCACTAGGTTTTCAACTTTCGTTTATCAAGTAAACTTGACAAGAACGCGTCTTGAAAAATTGCCGGCATCTCACGTTTGTATAGCTCTAAGTGATGTAGGTACTTACTTTGTAATCATCCATACAAGATCTCTCACTGATTAAGCGCAAATGTTCACTGTTCCCACTGTCTTCGTTTCTCACTCATAGAAGAAAATGAATCTATATGAAAATATGTGTTTCAATGCGTTTTTATTAACACCACCTGCGTAATCGTTCGTTACTTCAAGTGTATGGGTGGTTGCATATGACTCCGCCAAATATGTCATTGCTCAATGCTCATACATGCCATTAAACCCGTAAACTTATGCATCAAAACAAGCATCTGCTGACAACAGTCATTTCTCAAAGGCAAATTGAGCCACTCCACATCTAATGTCGCAATTCGTCATCATTAATCGTAGATCGCAATCAAATAATATTGACAATTATGCGGTTTGAAAAACGTTAGCACTCTATTTTGGGTTTGAGATTGATTTGTGTACATGATAATGGTGTCAGAAAGAGTCGTGGAAAGCGAAACACGAAGGAAAATAATGCACGATACACTGTTTCGAAAATTAATCTGGTGTACCGACTTATTGAAAGAGATAAAAATTGGAATCCGATGAACCTGTCTGTCTGAACGGAAACAAAATATTCAACATTCGAAAATAATGCTATCGAATATGAGATGAATAAGGTATTAGAAGCTTCTGAAATCAATAAAAGCCAACTTCCAGTGAAAATTACCAAAATTAGTCGCTGGACTCGAGAAAACTAGAATTCAACATCGTAATACCCCACTTCTATTTACAAATTATTACCCTCTACTACTACCTGTCAATTGAAAGTTCAAATTTTTTCTCTTATAACACAACTTCTTCCTACGACGGTCTTTTCAAAGACTAACGGGGACTAAATGAACAACTCATCTGTGATGGAAGGCAGTGTTTTCCTTGAGCATGACCTTGGCAGTAGAGAAGGTGATAAAAGCGAAGTTCCAGCTGCAATCAACGCAGTATCCTGTGATCATTCAACTAGCCCCAACCACCACGGACAAGCTAGGAGTCCCAGCCCGAGCAGTGCCATGCTCAGGTACATATGACACGTCAATTTGTCCCTCTCTCCGTTATCCCAAAGCGATCGCCACAATTTACACAGAGAAAAAAACTTGCATGAAGAGGACGTAGAAGAACTATCCATAAAACGGAAAGAGTCTCAAGAATTAATGTAAAATACAACAGAATTGACTTTGTCATGAAACCACACGTAAATAGCTTATCAAAAACTCTTCGAAGATACCCAATACTTATTAGGAAAGTCGTACGTTGTCTAAATAGATCTGTATGTCTCGATCACATTGTTCTAGTAAATCACACAAGTTCTATCTGTATATAACTCGCTTGCATCATAACATTACTAATAATTTCTCATTTCTTTTCAGCATATCAAAAACGAACCCTCTGAAGACGCTCAATCGCCTTACACCAATTTCACCCCTATGAACCACGAAGAGGACCAATCCAAACTGGCCATTCCGTCTACCTCACCGCAAACTTTCAGTCATGAAATGAGAGGTGTATCATCAGGCATTGCTACCTACGTTCCATCTCAAAAGCCTGAATGGAAACGGTACAAACAGTACACCAGAAACGATATCATGGCAGCCATAGAAGCAGTTAAAAACGGCATGTCCGCCTTACAAGCGGCCAAAAGTTTCAAGGTGCCATCTAGGACCTTGTACGACAAAGTGAAAAAGTTGGGAATCACAACCAGTAGGCCGTTTAAGAGAGGTACGAATGGAAGTTCAAATTGTTTTCCTTATAATGCTGCTTCTTCCTACGGCGGTCACCTTACAAAAACCGACGAAGGATCAATGAACAACAACTCAGCGATGATGGAAGCCAGTTCTTTTCTCCAGCATGCTCTTGATAGCAGAGGAGGTGATGAACGCGAAGCACTGGCTGCCATGGCGGCAGCTGCAGCTGCGGCCCATGCAGTAGCCTCTGGCCACTCAACTAGCCCCAACAATCAAGGGCGCGCTAGAAGCCCCAGCCCGAGCCCTACTATGCTCAAATACATGCGACA
Source organism: Leptinotarsa defecta (assembly GCA_015342085.1). Lineage (NCBI taxonomy): Eukaryota > Metazoa > Arthropoda > Insecta > Coleoptera > Chrysomelidae > Leptinotarsa > Leptinotarsa defecta. The sequence goes on from WOGO01008897.1 coordinate 6,787, forward strand.
CAACAGTTTGACCCCATCCCCTGCACCTGGAAGCGACCACCACAACTCGCATAGCGAAACCAATGGCAGCTCAGAAAGAGATCACGAGGATGACGAAGACCAAGTAGAGGATCTTTCCATAAACCGGAAGGAGTCCAGAGAATCCACCAGGGTCATTATGCCTCCGATGAACCAGATTTCAGCAATCATGAAAAAAGAGGAACTTTTGATCGACAGCATCAAAGCGGAGGCCAGGAGAATGAACCTCGAGTGTGAAGGCGAATAAATCTGTAAATAATATGGACTCGCTGAGAAAGTTTTAAACCGGTGTTAAGTTTTATGATATATAGTTTATGTATGCAACTACGGATTGACTGATGTTCAGTGCAATATATCTAAAATAACTGTGGTTGTCCACCCGTACTCACCCTTAATTATTAAGTTGTTTTAGATAGAGGGAGGTGAGCTCGAGGTACTAAGCTATAGGTTATGGTTTGTTTCTAAATGAGCAGTCTTCATCAATATGTCTTACAGAGTTTCTTGAAACACTTTGACTCATTTCAGAAGTGTACCATGAGACAAATTAAACTTTTTTCTTCTTCGTACCGCGGCTCACTAACCAATAGATTTTTAGAAGTAAACCGAGTGCCTACAATATCACGTGCAATGAGACCAGCTCATATTTTTGCTACAAGTTCCTGAGTAGGAGCCCAACTCATAAGACTGATAGATTTTACTACTTTTTTATATGAGACTGATGAAAAAGAGCAAGAAGAATGGTCCCATGCTAGATAATTATACAGAATGTTCTGTTTTGAATTTTTATTGGGAAAATTCTATTCAGAACATTCCGTATAAGCAGGTGTTTGTTTATCTTCAGGATGTAAATACTTCTATGGATTGCTGAGGAGCATTAAGCCTTATCAAGAGGCAGATACATGATTGCTTTAATCAAAATTGGTTCAATTTCGAATATTTTCGAATTTTTTTTTATATATATTGGGATGTCTTTTGCATAGAAAATCGAAGTTAGCAAAGCTGATGAATCGGTAGTTTGGCGCTGTTGAACCTGTCTTGATTGAATGCAATTTATGTAATGCCAGACCTCTATAAAAGAGAACTGTTAAAGAATAAAAGAGATAAGTTCAATGTGATTATTATGACATTTATGTGGTTTTGGGGATTTTAGGAATGTATTTTATTGCAAATAATAGAATAGGTAAAAATTGTAAGATATAATCTGGCTCAAATTTTCAGCCATCGGGTATTTCATAGACTCAACAGAGAGCTGTTTTTATGTCAGAGTGTTTTTATCGCACTGTTTTCAAATTTGGATCAAGTTTTACAATTCATAGAATGTTGGTTGAAGTGAATACTGCTTTGGTTGGCAACAATGGATTGTTCAGCTATGAAGGCCATTTCAATATATTCATTTATTCCCATTTCAAGTTCCTGTCAGCCGATAAAAGTATGAGTGTTCACTAAACCACCATATATCACAGTGCTTATCGCACGTTGCCATATGTCTTATACGAGCGGCCATTTTTAGCCATAGCTGTGATTTTCTAGACTGAAATACACGATTGTTATCACAGACCAATATTCACCAAGTTTGTAGACTGACTGACAGGTCTAGTCTATAAAAATCATGCAGCTCATTACATACTAACCAAAAGTGCAATTTTTAATGTTGCCACCACGTTGAAGTGTTATTTATTTACTATTTTTGATTGTTAACAAGACTGAGACTTTGATTTTTATTCACACTTGTCGAAGGACTGATTTGATATTTGCCTTCATTTTTAATTTCCATTGAAACTTCGTAGAAACATTTTTGGAAAATTAACATCTCTGTTATGCAAATCTCACCCTTAAACCCTCCATGCTTCAATTAATTTTTCAATCAGTCTATCGAACAGTGGAACACAACTCAATAAAGGACCAATCGAGTAAGTAATGTGCCTTTAATAGCGGAACACACTTTTTTGAACATTCCATTAGGTTTTATATTTGTCACAGTTTTTTCAAAATTATCAAATAAATTGTTCAACTACCCTGTCTCATTCATATGTTGTGTTAAGAAATCTATGCCATTTGATTTAAGACTGATTATTTGTTTGTTTATTGTTATGCAAGTATTTTTAGAATTTTGTTGAGTGGGGTCGTCTAAAAACGAATTTTTCTCAGTTATTGAATAGTAACATTTCGAATGCGTTTTTGGATTATCCTATATCTACCTAATTTAAGATCTCTTACTTACCTACATAAACCCAAAGTGCTGATGAACTACCTCAACTTCATTTTTATTTTAACAAACTGTATATATCTTTAAAAATATATGTTTCTTATATATAATATATCTTACTACGTACCATATCAAGGCATTATCCTATACTGTTTTTTATTTTCTGCTATATACACAACCGTACTGTTGAAATAGGTTTTTATTATTTAATTTTACATTTTTTATGTATATGTTAACTGTTAGATATAGTTCTATTTACTGATTGCACTGCACTAAGTGATGCATTTTTATTATTAGTGAAAATAAAATATATATATTCCGAGAAACAGGTTTTAATAATAGTAATAATAAATGATTTTATTGAAAGGTTACTCAGTCCAAGAGATACTAACCTAACCTAACAAATGCAACATCTGCACATGATAAATCAAAGCAGATATTGCTCTTCCATCCAACCAGCAATCTTTTGTCCATCTGTCAGTTGAACTCATTAACATCCTAGGCAGAAAGAAACATTTTTCAACAACATAAAGTATGTCCAACAGAAAACAAAATAGCATCGAGACAACATATAGCATCTTTAGACTCCGTATGAAAAATAGATATGTTCTCAGAACGTTCAAAAAATTTCGGAATAAAAAATATCACACTCCATCTGTATGAATGATGAGTAATTCGAATGTATCCACATTTTGTTGTACATTTGCATCATAATTGAAGAATTTCAAGTTTTTGATTACTACCAGCATTTAAAGATCCCAAAAATTTAAGGTTTCTATGATTTTTTAACCATTTTTGGTAGCGTGTGTTTATTAAAATGATATCGAGTGGCAGATCTAATTGAAAATTTGTTCTTTAAGGCATGAATACATTAAAAAACTACATAACTTAACAAAGTAGGAATGTTGGTAGGTCTGAACACTAATGACCCTGACAGTCACTGGAAAAATTACAACATAATTGTTTTCTTATTCGAGCGTGTATTCAAAAATGATTCGTAGTAATAATAAGATCTGCCAGAATGGAATGATTCAATTTGTGTCAGATATCAAATTCAATAATAAAAACAAACTTTTCAATTTTCTCCAACCTCAATTAGAATCTAATTAATGTATGTAGCTTCATTTTGTACATCCTTGCAACGTTTTTGATGAAACGTTTTCGGCACTTTATAAGCTACAGAGTTGCCAACCGTAGCGGAATTCCGCTACTGTGGCGGAATTTTCTACAAATAGCCAATATTGAAAAAATGGAAGAAGAGGCAGTGCACAGCACTCGAAGCTGACAGTTGACACTTGAATAATTGAATGCACAATCAATACGTTATAGTCTTAGTAGCTGAGATCATTACATGATGATCGAGAAAAAGAATATTTTTGAATATTTTCATTCATATTATGAACCATATAACCTTCAATATCTT
>WOGO01008900.1:0-10431 GCA_015342085.1 Leptinotarsa defecta
GTGTTTACAAATTTGCCGGTCTGCAAGATAACTATGTCATCTGCGTATGCAATTGTGTAGAATCCATTTTTGTTAAGGTGATTAATTAGGGTATCCACCTTAATTAGGGTGCATAGAAGTTACTTTCATATATAAAGTGGGGGAAAAACCTCCGCAAAACAACTACTCTCATTTGAATATTGAATAACACGAAAACGAAAGAAAAACTTTCGAAACAACAACTAGTTTATTTTCTAGATATTTGTTATGAAATTGAATCAGATATAATTCATAGGAACGCTAAGCACTATAGTATATGGAATATTTTATCTGTTTTTTCAAGTAGTTTAAACTAGATCAGAATTAATTATCATTGTTAATGAAAACCTGCTAGAAGAAGCTTTTGTATATCGAAACACGTGTCGCGGTTTTGTGAACCTTTTTTAGTAAAAATCAAAGTAGATCTTATCAGTCAGTTTTTATATCGATTTCCATAAGAATCGGCCAGTTCAACTCAATCTTTTCCTTTTAGTCTGTTCCTCACCAAGATGGCCGTTGTTTGCGCTTGCAGAAATATTTTATGAGAAATTATACGTTTCAAATATCGAATATTGCATCGGTCTGGAACATTTCTATATTGTCTCGTCACCAGTGGAATATCAAGAGACATAAAAGTGTGTCACGTCTGGTTGGTTATAAAAACGATATAAATCGAATAACGTCTCTGTGATCCACAAAATTGTTTTCATCAATATGCAGGAAGGACGTTATTGAAACAATTTTATTCACCCATATGAAAGATCGAAATGATGAAAATATTGATTATGAGCCGGTTATATGATATTCAAAAAATAGTAATCATATATTTCAATCAAACGGTTTGAATGAATCAAGATCATGCGTTTGGTGAGTACTGAAGAAATGATAATTACGAGTACTGTATCAGTAATTTTTCACGAATTGGTGCACACGACAAGCGCTGTCGAAATCACTATGACAGGTAGGTAATTATGATTTTTGGAACTTCAAAAAATACAATTTTGTGAAATTCTAAAATTTGGGTTCTAAATTTTTTTTTGAGTTTATCCTAAGTATCGGTGGCATTTTCTGGGATTCAGCATGGGCATGTCCAAATAGCAATCGATTGGATGTTCTTCCAAATCCATCATTCAATCAAGGGATTTTCTGCGTGGCAATTAAAAACTATCATAATCCTCAGTAAACCTCGTTTAATCGAATTTCTGCCTCGTCCCAACGATGCTATCACCAATTTTCATTATCGAAAGATCATTTTCACTCATAGTCTCGCTACAGTAATATCCCACTCATTTCCACCAACATAAAATTGGATTCATTTCCGAATAGGAAAAAATTGTTTTCCGCCACATGCAGAAAGGATATTTGTTCACGTCAGTGAACAAAGGAGACATCCAATCCTGTCATCCGACAGGTTGAAATGGGATTCGACCCCTTTGGTAGCTACATATTCATTGTGATGAATGGATTACAAGCGTATAGGTGGGTACTTTTCCTCTCCATTTGGAGAGAAACGTTTCAAGTCGCTGACATTTTGATTTATAGTTGGAAGCTGACGTTGATGTTTCCCTCAAGTTGACACAATTTGAAGAAAGTTCAGAGATTAGGGAATCAGTAGGGCGAGTAACTGATCCACCAACGGGAACAATTGTTTCTTTGACAAGAAATATTATTTCAGATTTGACATCTCTATGGACTATGGACTTTTGAGAGAAAAACGACATGAACTGAGATTTTCAGTTGAAATGTGTTTTTCCGTTAACCTATGCCCCCTACGAACGACAACTCAAAAGTCTAAACTTGTACGAGCTAAGGACTAACGAGGTATTACCTTCTAACGTGTGATCTCTAACACGGTTTGGCGATAGAAAGTAAAAATTGATCGTCCGGCTTTGCAGTTCGAACCGCCGGTTCTCACATTGGTCGATTGACTGAGTGGAGCTGACCACCCACGTCAACCAATCAGACTATCTTCCTTCCAGATTACTTGCTTCATGTCCTGGGTTTCATTATATTTGTCAACTTTCCATCACCCCATTGTTTTCAAAACTTAATAGAATTATGTTTCCCAGAATGAAATAATTATTAAAGCGGCCTATCAAAAACTTTACAGACTCTGTTTGTGTCAACAGCTTCAATCTCATTGAAAAGTGAATTGAAATCATTTTTATCATTGTTCATTGAATATAAAAGTTGAATTAAGGTAAATATCAAAAAATAAATGGTGGGGGTGTTGATCAAATATAACATTTTTGGTAGTTGTATAGATATTCATATCTTATGTAGATCATTAATTGTGACAATAAAAGCTGCATTGCCAGAACATCATCTGACATGAAATACAATACTTACATTGGAGTTTCGGAGCTGAATTCTGGATTTGGAACATCCTTCTGAATGAATATACTGACACTATTCACGATTATAAGGTAATGATCATATAATTTTCATAATAGATTGAATTTGAGGCGCGTTTCGCTACACTGCTGATTCATCAGTTGGACTCGTTCAATGTGTTTTATGAAGCAGTAGGTAATTACAAAACTTGATTTGATAAATGATCAATTCTGGCAAAACAGGAAGATTTTGACAAAACAGTCACAATAAAACTTCTAGGAGAACAGGAAAAGTATAAATATAATAATTGAATGAGGTCAATAATGGTCATTTGAAACAACATTTTCAAATTTGCGTTTATTTTTTCAACCGACAGCAAGAAATCGTTATATATGCCCAGTTTAAACGACTTGCTTTGGATTTACGGAGGCAAAGGCGTAGATCGGTCCTTGACTTTTTGTAGAAGTTCAATAAAAGTGCTTTTTAGCCCGTATAATTGAACTTCTGAAAAAATCAAGAACCGAATCGCGCCCTTCAGCGCCAATCCCGAGCTAGTCATTCCAATTGACCACATATAACGCCCAACGTCGTGCGCAAATTTTATGCGGTTACCGTACCCTTTCCTTAACCGAGAGCAGAAAAGCGTTATATGTGCCCAGTTCGAATGACTTACTCTGAATTTGTGGTGACAGGGGCGCAGGTCAGTTCTAGACTTTTTATAGAAAATCAATAAAAGTGCTGAAAAGGGTTACCAAATTGAAAAATCTTATTTGGTAACCGTTTCCAGCCCATATAACTGAACTTCTGTAAGAAGTCAACAACCGAATTGCGCCATTGCCTTCGCAAATCCAGATCTAGTGGTTCCAATTGGGCACATATAACGCCCAACGTGGGACCCTAATTTTATAACGTTACCTTAGTCTTTCCTAAACCGAGAGCAAGAACGTTATATGTGTCCAGTTGAAACGAATAGCTCTAAATTTGCGGAGGCAATGGCGCAGGTTGGTTCTTGACTTTTCATAGAAGTTCAATTGTAAGTGCAGAAAAGCGTGACCTAATAAGAAGCTCTTATTTGGTACCACTTTTTACCCCCTATAATTGAACTTATGTAAAAAGTCAAGAACCGAATTGCGCCCTTGCCTCCGCAAATCCAGAGCTAGTCGTTCCAATTGGGCACATATGACGCCCAACGTGCGGCGTCAATTTTACAACGTTACCTTACTCTTTCTTTACCCGAGAGCAAGAAAGCGTTATATGTGCCCAGTTGGAACGACTTGCTTTGGATTTGCGGAGGCAAAGGCGTAGGTCGTTCCATGACTTTTTGTAGGCGTTCAATGGAAGTGCTGAAAAGAGAGACCAAGTTAAAATATTTCATCCGGTAACCCTTTTTAGCCCTTATAATTGAACTCCTGTAAAAGATCAAGAACCGAATCGCGCCCTTGCCACCACAAATCCCGAGCTAGTCGTTCCAATTGGCCACATATAACGCCCAACGTGGGGGAGGGCAATTTTATAACGTTATAACTTCATTTGTCGTTTTTCTCCTCGATACCAGGTTGGAAATAACAAAATCGCAACTAGTAGAATCAAAAGTTGGTTGTAAACAGTTTTCTACTTTCCAATCTATTTTTGCTATTAACGCAGATTGGAATAGGCTTCGTAAGCTTCGCAAAGGTTCAAATTTCTTGCCAAAGCAGATTTCTTACTCCTTACTTCAATAAATTCCCCACAAACAAAACAGAACGAATCGACATTCTGTTCATACTGAGTTGATGCCATTTTGTCTAATTTAGACAAAGGTGGTTACGACAGCTGCAATAGTCAAGTAAACACTCACTATTGGGACCTTGACAAAAGCAAACTTTAACAGTAGAATATGGTGAAAAATGTTGAGTTGTGTATAATTGTTACATTGAACATGTTTGGGTACAATTTTAGGAAAAACTGATGAATGAACATTAGCCTTGTTAAATTATTCAGTATTTTTCGGAGCAACATTATGACTAGATCCATTTTTTTCTCACGCGGTATTTTATCCACTTCAGTTTCATCATGCATTACTCAAATGTTGATGTCACATATTGTACTGACTTACGAAATTTCATACGTTAATGGTTTTCAAGAATGCTTTAGCTTTTCCGTGATCCTAATTCAGAGATTTTGCATGAACTTAATAAAATTAATTATGCATCCCAACTCAATGTGACGTTGAGCGTCAGTTCGGTCAGATTTTGATTGAAAAATAAACACACGAATGAGGGTTGTGGGCTTAACCAACTGCCAAATACATAACACAACCTGAACATTGATTGATATGATCAGATTCTAGAAAATTGTTTTGATGTGATAAATAGGACATCGAAAATCGTAAAATGAGTAATCTGTAATAATACTTGCTTCAGCATATGTTCTGGTTAATAACAAAAGTTACAGCAAAACTAGAGCAAGAAGGAAAGAAATAAAAAACATAATGAAAATGAGATCAATACTCAAAACGAAAATGAAGTCAACGAAAAGGGAAACTAGGTCAATTACTTCAATGACTGAACGTAACACAAATTTGGAAAAAGGTTTTTGAGATTAAAGCTCCTCATTTTCTACGATCAGTATAAAAAGAGTATAGAAATATTCAATTAAAACCCTTCACAAAGATGTGTAAATCATGCAGAACAGAAAGCAAAATCCATCTGTTACAACTACCAACGAATATGTATATTGTATCGCATCAAATACATTTTTTCTCATTCAGTTCGTAAACCAAGTATTTGTAAAGGAATTTCAACAGATATCATCGAATTGGAATGTATGTTTGAAGATGATTGACAATGTTTCATGATGAATTTTTTATTTTGTATTGGTCCTTTCAGGAATTTCAATTCATTTTATATATTACTAGTAATATGTCGCTGTATCGCTGCTGTTCCAATGTTTTGACAGAATCAGAATTAACGAACTGCGCAGCGTTATAGAACAGTGCTTCCAAAAAATTGTTCTACACCGCCATCTAGTGGAGAGTTAAAGAAAAATGGATAGCCTAAAACCATTCTCTATGAAAAATTACTTATACATGTCAAGTTTCATCACGATCGGTTGAGTGATGTAGAAGTTTATCACTTACCAACCAACCAACCAACCAACCAACCAAGAAACCAACCAACAAACATTCATTTTTATATATTAGATTAGACAATGGAAGACCGAACTAATGAAATTCATCGAATTGGAATGTTACTCTACATAATATATAGGGAAGCATAAAAAAATGTCTCTTCCAAATAAAAAATTCGATCTCTACTTGGAATTTCTTATTGTGAGTAGTCATCAGCATATTAGGTAAAACAAAAAAAGATGAGTTTTTATCGATTTTACTGACTTTTTTCTCCCTTTTCTCCATATACCGATAAAAATGATTATTTGATTATTTGTCAAGGATATATTATGTTCATAAGATACTCACTGAAGAAATTGCATTCGAGAGTTGAAATATATGTGAAAATATATGTGAAAAATGTTGATTCACTGTTCAGCTGTTTCTAGAAATTCATAAATTTTTGATTGAATATTTTTCATATGTTGTTTCACGTGATTTACGGAAAAACAAAGTTCTACAGGCATCAGTGTCCCCTCATGAGTATGCTATTTGGGAAACGAGTTACATTAGGTTAGTTATGTAAAATGATTTTCAATTGAAAAATGCAAATGATTTTAGTTCTACCATATAAACAAAATTCATAAATATCATGACACGTGTTTTGCTATGCCTACAATAGCTTCTTCAAGCATCATTTCTGCTTGATTCATACAGTGCAAGTATTTGTCAAATGTTTCTACTAATAGGTACTAAATTTATTTTTCATCATGAAAAACCTTTTTTTTGTGAATACAGTAATGATAAATATTAATGAAAATAACTTATTGTGACCGTCTACATTGAGGGTTTTCGATAAATCTATGGCGACAAATTCTCAGAATTTTCCCAGTACGTAGTACGATTTTTCCAGTGAGAGGGTGTTGTAATTCCTTTACTCCTTGGGGAGTGAAAATGTATCCGTGAAAACCGCCGTTATTCCCAACGTTAAATTAGTTGAACTCTTACATTTTCTCCGGAAAATAAAAATAAAATCTTGAAATCCATTACCTTGAAAGGACCGCAAACGCTCAAAACAAAACAAAACAAAAATATATTTCTGTTTAGCAAGTAAGGGTAAAGTCAACGCGGAGCTTTTTGCAGTGAATTTTATTTCATTTAATAACTCTAGGCCATTATATATTAACTTTCTCCAGAATTTGTACAATCAGAATTTCAATTTTCAACTGTTACTGTCTATAACGGAACGTGAAAAATTCCTTTATATATCAGGCAAGTGAACGAAAATGAATGTGAAGAATAATAATTCTACAGAATTGAAGCTGATGGAAGTTTCCACCTTGTCAGTGTTTATAAAACAAGTATTTTTTGAAGAATTGATATTTTGAAGTACTTCATTACATGAAGTAAAGAATATTCCTTAAAAAAAATGCATTGGACATGAACATTCAATAAGGAATCAATTGGAAAGTATTCATCTGAGATGGATTCACCCACTTTCAATAACAAATGGATATTAATTGAGTTTTATCCCAATGAATGAATTGAAGAGGTTTTTGTATGAAAGTGTATAATTATAAAATTATTGCAAAGCGCTTTCGACTTTCGTAATCATCAGTACTCACCTGAAAGTAAGTGATCTGACTGAAAAGGAAATTTTGTGGAAATTGAAGTTTGCAAAAAATTTTCAAAGGTTATGCAATTTGGAAAATTGTTTATGATTACTTATTTTTCAGGCAACAGGAAGTATCAAAATGAGTACATGGCACATTTGTAATATTTGACTTATATAAAACAAAATAGTCTGATAGCCAAGAGAATACATTTTTGGATTGAGGCCATGTGGTTTAGTCAAAGTATTATATGAAAGAAGGGCAACTTGAGACAGGATATGTCAAGTGTCATGTTAAAAATAATAATACCAACTTGAGGAGTGATCCATCATGGATTTAAAAAAATTATGTTGTGGAGAAGCCAATGTAGAATAAAGTATATCGGTGATAAATTTGATTAATCAACAATTCATAATCCTTTTATGAAGGGGAAAAAATCTCTGTTTAAGTTTACTTGAGTATTCAAACAATGATCATTATTGGAAAGTTCTTTAGAAATCTCCAATTCTTCAAACAAGTCCAGTCTGAGGAAATTTTTATAATCTATTTTATGTAATATTTTGGAATTTCTGTTGGGACGAAAGTTTGTGAAATTTAATGTGTTGGCCGAAAGCAGATTTTTAAGGTTTTTTAAACGTTTATTGATACGACTGAAAAGAGGTCTACAGATTCTACCGATGTAAGATGCAGAACAATCAGAGCAGTCAAGCTTATAGACTCCACTTCTGTGTAATTTGTTGATTTCATCTTTGGAATTTACTAAAAAGTTACTTAAGTTATTTTGAGATTTGAAAGAAATTTTTGTGCCAGGTATGGTATTTTCTAAAAATTTGGAAATAGTGAACTGTCCAACACTGAACCGGTTTTCATCTGAAGTGTCAGTGCTTATTCATTTTCAAGGAAATACCATAGAAAAAATATCGAATGAAGTGTCCTGATTTTCGACACTTTATATCTATGATCATTTGTGAACTCATTTGATTTTTCAATACAATTTTTAATTTTTTTTTTTAATATGACATATGGTTCAGTGTGTACGATGATGGATACAGTGAACCACCATCCAGTACACAGGGAATCATAGTTCATAGCTCAAATGAAACGACCAATTACCCCAAAAAAGTTTATTGTTTTTTCATAACTTCATATACAAGTTAAAATAGAAGACTTCTGATGTACGTACTCGACACAAGTACTGAATTGGTTGAATACTACCAAAAATAAACTTCTAAAAGAGTGGAAACAAAAACTGAATATTATTTCGAATCAAAATTAAGAAGGGCCTCTTTGAAGTAATATTTCGAAAACAATTGACTAATTTTCACATTTGGAAACTATAAAAAAGTTGACATAGAGACGAGGCAAATTAAATTTCGAAAGCTAGCGTATATTGAGACCGGAGAAATCTATGTTGAAAGAGTAGTAGGAATTGTTGTACCTGGAAGTGGAACCATGATCCAATGGTTTCTGTAGAATAATTTTGACATCCGATTTTGACACTGTAGCTAGATCGGGATTGTCAGGAATGGAGAACACATATTGTGTTGGAGATTTTTTTCTCAAGATACTAACATCATAATCACCTTCTTGGACAGCTGAAACTTTAGCTAAATAGTAAATTTCATCTTTTCTACCACTAAACTCAACCAGAACAAATTCTCCTTCGACAGGATCTCTGGTGAGATTCCCTAACTGATTTTTTGCAATAGGGATAGTATCTTCATCTGGATTCACATCGAATTCATCTGTCAGAGCATCATCACTTTCCAAAATCATGGAAGTATCAGATTCAGAAGTAGAACTTTCCTGTAACACTTTCCTTACAACTTTTTCTCCTTTTTGTTAGCGCATGCAATTTTTGTTTCAATTCATCGCTTCTTTGCTTGTTTCTCATTTTCAATCTGTTTCTTTTCTGGAGTATGTGTTACTATTATACTTCTACCCCTTTTCCTGTTCTTCTTCACATTTTTTCTTGCTTTTGCTTTGAAAGGTGGGCGGAATTTGGTCGGATCTATGAATTTTCTGTGATCTATTTTTGATGATTCATTTAGTGATGAATTTTCTTGAGGGACGATGTTTTCTTTTTCTGAACAATCGGGATCAATATCTATAGATATGTTGTCCGCCGCAACAGCGGTAGAATCAATTTCCTCAGGTTGTGGGCGATCAGTGACTGTGCTAGGTAAAAAGTCGATTTCTGTAAAAATCGTTTTATCAAAAGGAACAATTCTGGTTGCTTTGAAGCTATTCACTATAGAGGTGGGTATCATAGTTTTTAGATATGCTTCACCGATCAAACTTCCCACTTCATAAATTGATACTGGTTGGCCGGGATTTCTCATCATTCAAGAATCCATGGCACTATTATAAAATGTTTTGAATGGCTTGAATAATCCAACATCTAAAGGCTGTGTTTTACGAGACGAATGAGGCGGTACAGTGAGTATTGTAACTCCTTGTGATTTGGCAATGTTCAAAGACTTTAGTGACAAATGCGACTCATGGTTGTCTAATATCAATAGCGATGGATTATCCATCGAAGATGAACTACATTTTATGAAATGTTTCATTACTTCAAGGTATAATTCTGAATTCATCCATCCGCTCGGTGTGGCCAAACCCAAAGTAAAGTAAAATTTATAAACAAACTTTTGGTACACCAATGGGAGCAAAGATTCGCCCTATTTTAGCAGCATATAACCTGATAGACTTGGTCCTAGAGGTTCTTTCTTTCAACCTCTTTTTCATACAAAAACATGTCAATGACATTATTATCTCCCTTCCCCAAGATCGAATATCTGACATTGTGGATATCTTCAATAGTTATGACCCTTATATACAGTTTACCATCGAAACTGAAAACAACGAGCAATGGGTTCCGTTCCTGGATACTAAAATTATCAGAACACCCGATAATGTCCTTTTCATAGACTGGTATCGTAAACCTATCAGTTCTGGAAGGTTCTTGAACTACTGGTCATACCACAAACAATCAACGAAAATTAACTTGGTCAAACAATCGAAGAAGCGCATTTTACAGATTTCTGATCCTTAATTTCATTCAGAAAACTTAAAGATACTTTTCCAATCATTTACTAATAACTCTTACCCAGATCCTCTACTTGAAAAGATTTAATTTAGTACGTTATCCATTGACGTTTAATTTGATGATAACAACCAGTTGGATCCTTTACAATCAAATAATATCACAATTGGGACTGATTCACCTCCAGTTCCTATAGTCTACACCTGTTTACCATATATTATTGATACGATACCCAAACTATGCAGAATCTTTAATAATTCAAATATCAAAATAGCATTCAGAACCATTTTAACCATAAATAAATTATTTTCAAAACTTCAGGATAAAACCCC
>WOGO01008901.1:0-10431 GCA_015342085.1 Leptinotarsa defecta
GGGGCGGCAGCTGATTAACGGAAAAACAGATACTAAACAGATACAGATACTAAACAGATACAGATACTATTCTTTTTTAATTCTCTTTTTATTAGTTTTTTCAGGGATTTCAAATCATTTTATAAACATATGAGACAATGGAAGTCCAAACTAATAATATTTCATCATGAAACATTGTCAATCACCTTCAAACAAAGACAGGTATCACACGACTTCAAAATGTATTCGAAACCTATTTTATAGAAAATGTTGCTGAACATAAACATAAACATGAAATCATCGTCACAACCACGAGTCCCTATGACTCATGATTATGGTTTTTATTTCAAGACAATTTAATTTTTGAATTTTTAGAAAAATGTATTGTTGGCATTCCTTTTTACCTGAACAAATGAGCAGACAACTGCTATTGTGATTCCAGTTCACAAAGGAAGGTTAACTTTTCATCCTATTTTACTAATATCTACTTTGTCAAAGGTGATAGAGAAGCTTGTAAAAAAAGGTTGCTAACATTTTTGGAAAAGCACAATATACTGAATAATTCACAGTTTGGTTTTCAAATATCCAAAAGTACAAATTATGCCATTTTTGTCTACCTGGAAGAGTTATATGCGGGGCTCAATAGAAGTATAGTGGCTGCAGCAGCATTCTGTCACTTTTCTAAGGCCTTTGATTGCGTTGATCACGGAAAAATTATTCCTTTAGGTATGGGTATATTTCGGACAGTATTCAGATGGTTGAGATACACAAACAAAATTGTAGTCATTCGAAAATAACCTGTGGAGTTCCCTGAGGATCAGTGCTCAGCCCCATTTTGTTCCATATCTATGTGAATATGCGAAACATGTGATGTATTTTTCAAATAAAGTTTGTGGAGATCAAATCGTGAGGTGTAGTTTTTGAAATTAGTATGGATCTTCATCAAGTAACGGCAGAATCAATCTGAAAAAAATGATAAGATTCATATGTAGATCCAAGCGTTTGGACCTCTGTGGACCACTGTTCTCAAAGAGTAGAATACCAACATTCTTCTGCATCTTCATTCTAGAAACAGTATGCTCAAATCAAATGGGAAAAAATTATTTTCCTTCCGAAATAATAGTTAACACCCGGCAAAATGCCAATAAAACTCAGCCAAAACCAACTTCAACCACAACTAAAAATTCCATAACATTTGAGAGTCGAAATTTTTTCAATCATCCATCATTTGATATGGAAAGTACTATGGACTCAAAAACATTCCGAAAACGTGTGGAGAACTTTTACTTACTAAAGCATATTATAGCTAGATAGAATATCTTGGAAACAAATTTTGAGTACCTGTTGTAGGTTGAATGGACTGATTTATTCAATCTATAAAATCTATTTTCAACTGCTTTGTAGAATCGTATGTCCTGGCTACATGTAAGCGTTATACCCTGTATAGTTCCATTATTACTTCAATTGTAAATTTACTGATTCATTTTATTCATTTATGCTTGGTCAATAAGATTTTTTCCTTCGGCAATGAAGTACATTTCGAATTGAATTGAGTCGAACTGACCAATTTTCAAAAGTGAAACAGTAATGGATACAAAGGATAACATGTCCTGCTGAATGAGGTATAATTTGATCCCCATATTCATAAAAAAACGATGATTTGAATCGCACTATCAACTTAATCATCAACCAAAAATTGTATGAATGATTTTTTGAAAACAGAATTATTTACCGACGATAAATTGAAATAAAATATATGTGACCTGATGATCACAAGAGATTTCAAAGTATTATTTCTGAAGAGCAACACCAGTTATGAAATTCATCACGATTTTTCAGGAGAATTAAAAAATCAGAATCAATTTAAATTTATTGTAGGAAATAAAATACATCTCACGAATAATTATTAACAATATTAAATATCTCCAACTCTCATTTCAACAATAATATTATGTTTTAATCACAATCTCTTGAGAAAAAATCAACTAAAAAGTAAGTAGACTATTTTAATATTCATACAATCCACTTTTTCATCTTATATACACCTGTAAAATAGTACAATAAATCTTATAAAATAAATTAATTGATTTAAAAATGACCCGATCTTAAAACTCAATAGAAATTAATATCGAGAAGGTTCTATTCAGGTTATTTCTTTATATGTAAATCATGAGAGTACTCAAACAAACTTAAAAAGCAATCAAACATTTCCAAAAAGCATCAATAATTTATTCTTAGCACATTAAAAAACTCAGTCGAAGATTTTTTCCATTTGATGGAAAAAATAGAAACACATTTTATCCCTAAAAACAACTAAACATGAGATTTAAAATAGGCCTCTATCAAAACAAATAAATATAAGAGACCCAAAATCACAATAATCAAATACTTCCATAAAATCGAACTTGTACAGGGCTAAACCAATAAACGCACTCGTACCCAAAAATAATGTAATACAATTTTCGTAGATTCCGCGAAGAGAATTGTGATTCACAATCCGACTTTTCCGAAGTTATGTCAACAAAATCTGAATTAAGAACCATAACAATTTCCAAAACTGTCAACTCATATCTTTTATAATCAACTGCCCAT
This sequence comes from Leptinotarsa defecta, assembly GCA_015342085.1. Lineage (NCBI taxonomy): Eukaryota > Metazoa > Arthropoda > Insecta > Coleoptera > Chrysomelidae > Leptinotarsa > Leptinotarsa defecta. The sequence continues at coordinate 2,572 of WOGO01008901.1, forward strand.
CAGATTAAATTAGATAGATATTAAAATATATCGGAATTTATTCAAACCAATCAACAAATTTACAGAAAATCTTGACAAGCGTTGACTAGTATTATCACGATGTGGGCTCAATCACCGATTTATTATTGTTTTATGAGTTGACTCGAAGCAAACATGAAATGACGAGGCACTCAACTTATTTGGAGCCCTTGAAAAAAAAGTTACAAGAGTTTTGTGAAGGTCAATATCTCAACATGATGAATATATGTAATAATTATATTTAAAACATTTCCATCCTATACAAAATTCTTGAATCAACGTCATCATCGCGTCACTAATAGGCGGCATGATGACCTGTCGTATTCCACAACTTTGATCAGGTTCAAAACAGTATAAACGAGTATGAACAAGTACAAGGATGTTTTTCAACTCCCATGAAACAATTGCTTCATAACAGACATCACAGAACCCTTATAATTTCTATTCCAGAGCTTTAATACTATTTTGAAATACTAGCTCCTTGCCTATTTATTAACCACAGTATGTTATTGAAAGGTCTCACTGTCGATAATTTCCGAGTTATGGTAACCCGGAATAAAAATCGGACTTTTTGGTGCTTAGCCAATGTCAACATATTATCCTGTTTTAGTTAAATATTACCAAATTTTCAATGTTTTTTTATTTTCATCCAGTAATTTTCCAGATAGATTAATTTTAGATATATTTAATTCATAATATTATTTACCAGTTTTTTAGAATATATTTGATTTGCCATCTACTAATTCAATTCGTCTCTAATCGAAAGACACTATTCATAATATAATTAGCAATTTTTACGCCATAAATTTCATTCAACAATAAAATTAAAAGTGAAACTTGAACATCTAGTGCAGAATAAATCCAAAACAAGTACTTTTCCCAAACACCAGAACTGTAATACTCTCTTCTTCATCTCCTGAAGACGTCAACTTGGTTGGTGAAACACGTGTCGAGAAGAGTATTGCATATATGGTGATTGAGGAAAGTGATTGTTTTGGATGTTCAACAAAGGTGAGTGAATAAATAAATTTTTGGTGGTCGTTTCAACTGCAACTGCGGCAGTCATCCACAGTGGCGTGATCGAAGAACTCTTCTTGACGTATCAACTGAATACCTGAAGACCACGACAAAACCCGGAAACCAATCAAAACGATGACGCCTGTCGTGGAAGCCTTCCTATATTAAAAAAATTGAATGTTTGCATTTACTAATTTCCAGAATTACAGCAAGTTTAGTTTTCGTCCTTCACTTTCTATATGTAATATGTCGTAGTCCATGCCGAAACCGTGGTTGATCTCTTGAAGATTGCAAGCATAGGTGAAAGTGGTTTTCTTCAGTTTTGGAACAAACATATTGAAACATAAAAAGTTTTGAAGTGAAGAAACTTTTTATGCTCGGGGATTCTCTTCTAAAACTAAAGAAAACCAATTGTACCTATATTTGCCACTTTTTGGAGGACAACCCCGATTTCAACATGGACTACGACAAATTTTATAAGAAAAGTAAAGGACGAGAATTGAATCTGCTGCAATCTCTGTAAATAAGTATACGAAAATATTCAAATTTCCTTTTGAACCACCAACCAGGAAATGTTCAGTCACCATTGTTGAACGTATTTTCATAAAATGCCTTGAATTGACATATTTATAAATTGCTTGTTATCCTAAAAGTTTTATTGCATTATTTTTTTAATCTGAAACGTGTCGTGAATAAAAATTATATTGTGAAAATCATACAATTATTATCAAAGATACTGTTATTAATTTTCATCGAGTAACATCATCAGTGTATCCATGATACGTTTAAATTGCATGTTGAACGTGTTTTCAACTCATAAACTTCATTATCTCGAAAACTATTGACAGCAGAACTTTCGTAATCTCTGGAAATTTTCTTCAGTGACTGATACTCATGTTTTTTTTTGAATATGAGTGCCAGACACATTGGACGAAATGGAAATGGTTTTCTTCAACGATTTTTTTCATAACAACGGTAGCGAAAACTTCACACACTTTGTTTTCCTCTTTATACAGCTTTCACAGTTGATAATTGGAAAAAATCAAAGATTATATAAAAACAAGGAAAATGTGAGAATATGTACCCAGAAATCCCAACTGAACTTTACAAAAGTTATTATGATTTGCAGGAAGATGTGCGCTACTCTTCATCATCTGTTTCTGCAGGAAGTATTATATATTAGTGTAGCTCACATGTTTAATTTCACATTAATTTCTGGTCGCTTTCTTCAAAAATTATGATTGAATTGTCATTCCATTCGTAATTTCACAAAGAGAAATTTATAATTTGTGCCAAATTTAAGGAACGGCCTGAGAAAGCTGAAAATTTGCTGAAGAATTCTGTCTCCCGGAACTATAGTTCAAATATTTATAGTTTCAGTAGCTACAGCAAAAAATATATGAATATTTAATATTAAAACAAGTTAAATACGTGGTGAATATTTGAGTGATAGTTGAGCTAGTCAGAAATTGTTATCGCGATTTTCTTTTCATTTCTTTTCATTTATGATTTTGATGATCAACAGTTTTTTTCATGTTGACAGTTTCACATAAAAGTCTGAAAAAGTTTTCAAACTGGAAATGGTTTTTTTTTGTGATTTGATTTTTAAAGACTTCTGAAAAAATTCCTGCTGAAAAAAATTGAAAAAAATTCAATTTTCCATTCATTCATGATTATTCAGATATGTTGAAAAGTTGAAAAATGAAGCAATGAATTTTTTTTCCCAAAAAAGACTGGATTGTTTTCTTATTGATCAAAGTGATACCAATACGATATTTTTAATTTTTCATTATTATTGTTTGAGAAATTATTATAAGCACATGTATTGCTTATGAAATAATTAATTTTGATTACAAATACATAAATTCAATAATCAAGTGAAAATTTTAAAAATCCTTATTTTTTTTTAATTGTTCATTGCATAATAATTGATTTCGACAATAAATATTAATAATGAAAAATCGTTCCGTTTCAGAAATCATTGTTTTCACTGCCGTTTTGAGTTTTGAAGAAACCTATTTTTTCTTAAATTTAATTATTTTGATATTCAATTTATTATAAACGAATGAATTTTCATACTTTTTCTGAAAGTAACCATATATGACTTTGAAAAAAATAGAAAACATATTTTTTCAATAATCGAATAGAATTGGCCGATAATTCATGAAAATCTATATTGAAACTAATTAATACAGTTTATTGTATGATTTTCACTATAAAGAAAACTCTTTCTTCATAGTGAAAATCATACAATGAACTATCAATTAGTTATAATTGATAGTTATAATTAATGTTACATGGTTATTTTCGAGTCTTCTACTATTAAATAAGTATCACATGTGAAAATGTTTTTGTTTATAAAAAACTGTTTTCATCATTTAGGGAAGTGATTAACGTCTTTCAGAACAAAATAGAGCTGTGAAAATAATGATTTTTAAAAAATGAAGTGAATATCAGATTAACAGTTTCCCAAAAAATTCATTTATCTCATAAACAATATAACAGTCAAAAAGTGAAAATGGTAAATAAAAAAACATATTTGTATAGCTTTCATCATTAAAAACAAACGAATTGCAATATTCTCAAAAAATATTCAATGTTTTTCATGTTTTGAATTTTTTAACATCTTTTGTTGTTCATACGTGAATATAAAATTGAATTGCTTCAATTTTTCTGATCAGAATCTGTTCTGAAGTCTTCAAAGATATCTACAAAAAATAAAAAACTACAGGCTCCAATTTGCAAAATTATGTATGTTTTTATGTAAATCTTCAACTTGTAAAAAAATTATTAACGAGAGCATGATTGAAAGATACGATAACATTTGTTTACCAGCCCATTATTAATTATTAAGCTACTCATCAACTATCTTTTTTTTATTTCCTTATATGCATATTCAATAGATTGAAATAGTTTTTGTTGAAGCGATCCAATCGGGCACCATTAGTGAATAGAATAAGGCCAGATGAGTTTTTGATTTTTTTTTTCAATCAAATCATAGCTATTGATCAAGAAAGAGATAAATATAGTAGGTTTAGTTACTTGTTTCATTGCTGATTCTCATTTTGTCATTAACTGAGCTCGGTAGATCAAGATTTTATCAAAATAGGCGATATTTTGAAAGGTTTCGAATTTCCTTCAAAAAACCGTATGAACTGAAACTTTGTCAATCTCTACATTGACAGATCGTTTCATTCAATACAAGATCTGGAAGCTAACAGATTCACGTCATTTTAGCACAGTAGATATTTTGGTAATGAAGAGGGTAAATTATTTTTCAAAATGAATACATACTTGCATTCGACTTTCAACATCCTACCATCAGGTAACTGCTAGTAATAAACGACATTGTTTTAGAGAGTAATATTTGTTTTCAATTCAAAATTAAATATGGACACCTCAGTGTCATCTATTCTCTAATTCAAGTATCACTTCAGTGTCACATTCTAAGAATAGTGTAGTTTATCAATTATACAGACCTGAACTAATTTCACTAAATGGTCGAATTGTAAAAGCGAACCGGTAATAAACATTCAGTATAAGTTACTGAGTACCTATCAAAAATTATTCTCGAAGAAAACCTACGCTTTTTCTCATACTCTGACTCACTGTTTCAACGATAGAAATATATCTCTCAAAGTATGTTGTATGTCAACACACACAAGAAAGACTCTCAAGTATGCTCCCAAGAATGAAAAGCATCAATTTGAAATCAGGCCAGAGACAACACAAACATTGAATATTCGTCGAAGATTAGAACTCATCACTAGCCATCATTTGTTATTCAACATTAGACAGTAAAGACTTAGTTTCCCAGCATAACAGACACACTTGTCTTCTAAAGGCCTGTCTTGGTACAAGAGAACCCGACAGATGTAAGAATGGTTTTCATCTCCCGGATGTCACTGAAAAATATATCGATTTCAGTGGTTATTGAAGTGATGAAGCTAGCAGTCGAAGCAGAGGTACTAGCAAAAAAAAAGTTTCATCAAACTTCCAACTATACAATACTGAAAGGTATCTCAGATAGAAGTAAAGCAATGCAAAAACATATGAAGATATCCCCAGATGTAACAGCAGAGACAGAAGTGAGGAAACACAATTTCTAAATACATCTGTATGAACATTGCCAAACAGCGATATAGAATCTTTTCACAAGCACTTGGCATGAAGTATACAGCTGACTCTTGTTACTTGGACCTGATAAGAGATCCTACAGAGAATGAAACTTAAATAGAAGGATGGTTACATCAAAACATATCACGACAAATATCATTCCAGGTCAGTAAAGGATTTTACTTGAATTGCATCTCTGTCATCAGTTCACGTATTGAATAAATTTCCCTCAGAAAGTGTAGGCAAAAGAATTTGCCTCTGTTTCATTCGTACGGCTCAATGTGTGCGTCCAACAGCTTCTAATGGTTAAAGTCACTTTACCGCTGAATGTGCCAAATGGTGATTTCTGAATGTAGTTGCCGTATGAAATAGAAGCAATTTCTTCCTGGACGCAGCCAATAATTGAGATGATTGGTTGTTTTAGTATCTAGATCGAATAATTGCAGTTAAATTCATATGTATATCTTATTCACAAGCCAAGATGTTTATCAAAATTGTCTCTACGTCCAATAAATGTTATTTACGTAATCGTAATTTACGTAATTTATGTAATCACTGGGAGATTATTATTATCCATTAGCATAACTCTTTGACAGGAGTGTATGATTTGAAGACTTTAAACCTACAATAAAGTATGTGACATGGAAAAAATATCTATAGACTTCCATGAAATTAGACTGAGGCATAGATTTCTGTTTCAAGACGAGCCATATTTTGGCGAAAATTGTATCGATTCGTTGAAAATAATTCATGATACTGAATTGGAAAAATATATATTATTCGCCAGCTCACTGCACCTGATTTGTCGCCCCTTGATATCTTTTCTAGAGGATATCCAAAAGTGCAATCTATAGTAACTAATCAGCATCTTCAGAATATTTCAATTAAAAAAAGTATCATCGAATTGCATCGGAAATACTTGAAAATGTGCAAAAATGTTTCTTCATTATTTTATAAACGTGATTATGGTATCAGTTTGAATATTTAGTCAATGAATATTTAGTCTTATGCTTGCCTTGATTTTCAACCTCCAATCAAATATCGATGAGTAATAAATGTATTAAATTCACATCAACATAAAAACACTTTCATGAAACCAGTGAAAATGTTGAGGTTAGAACCGTTTTTGCGACTCATTTTCCCATCATCACTCTTCTCATGAGGGTAAATCCGAAATTAGTTGAATATATCATTATTCATGGATACCGATGTCAGTCTAGCAACAATGTAGTGAGCAGATTCATGACATCATCAGGGTTATAACCGGCTACACAACTGTGTAGTTTGCAAGAATTTCAAGACTTTTGGTTTACTGCTACACCAAGGATTTGTTTGTGTTTCTCTTCCACTAATATTCATTTCTATTTCAAATTCAGTAATGCATTATACATTTCCAACTTCGACACGTTAGCGTGTTTCTATTATTGAAGCAAGTCATCAATAATGTTCAGTTGAATTCAAAAACTCGCCTTATTTCAAACTTCAAGAATGTTGCTCGTGCCAAATGAAAAAATATTTGGGATCTGAACAAGCGCTACGCAGTCCTTACATCATAGGGCATGCGCATAATTTGAATTCTCACCTAATTTATATCAGTGTATGCAACCATAAAAAGTGCACTATTTTCAGCGTCTGATATATAATCTCCAGAAAATCTCTGGATTAACACTGGACGCCAGTGAAAACCTATCGTGAAATCTTTATACCAATTATGCCAAAATTATCATGAAATAATTGTATCATAAGAAATAGCAGAAAACATATTTCAACTCAGATTTATGTAGTTCAGTTGATAGCCGTGAAATCATTTACAAAAATAAACAAATGTTCAAAATCGAAAGTATGGCCACTTTTGTCAGGCAATAACTCGATTTCTCAAAACAAATCGACATATTAATTCAATTCGAAGTCAAAACCAATGCCAAAGTTCCATTTAATGGAAATCTGTTAAAGAAAATGTTACAGACTTTAGTGAGTGACAGTGTTAAAAAAAATCAATTAATTGCAGAAGTTCGCAAAATGTTCAGTTGGGACTTTCACAACATCAATCTCATTTCCAAATAGATATACTGACTATCATTAATCATGGAATTAATCGTTAATCCAGAAAACTAAACTGCTTCGCAGTTTTACCTGTGCTCAATATCGTCCCCGACAAAAAACGAGAGTGAATACCTATATTCAAAAACATCATTGTTTAGCCTGTACTCTTCAATGTCTCAAGCCTTCACTCGCCCTTTGTAACCACAGCTTCTTCGTCAGTCTCGTTGTCTGATTCATCGGATTCTTTGGAACCGAATCTTCTGCGGAACTTCACTTGACATTCTTTCATCTTGAAGCCTATCAGCGGATGCAGAGCAGACTGCAGAGACGTGAACAGTTTCGGAAATAGTATTTCTTGTTGGGTGAGGAGTTGTTTGATCCTCTGGCGTTCTTTCGTGAGTTTTGGACTGGAAGAGCTGGTCAGGACTGGTAAGTTGGCATTGGTGCTGAATTGGCGAAGTGCCTTCTCTCGGACGTAGACGAAAGGTCGTATCACACGAACATCATGTTCCCTGGAACCAAAATGAATTATGTTTCAGTGAACTAAAACACACTACGTATGTTTGTGACCTAAATCTTTGAAGAATTCCATATGATATCACAACAAGCTATTTCGTGTGCTGTAAAAACAGCTTCTAAAGGGGTCCTCACAGAATAAATGAAGAC
>WOGO01008902.1:0-10431 GCA_015342085.1 Leptinotarsa defecta
ATCTCTATTACGGGTAATATATCTATGTTGCTGGGTTGGAAATATACGTTTGTTCATGTTCATGGTGATTCATTGAAACACAAATGATTTAGATCGATTAGATATATCGAAATCAATTTTTCTGTTTTTGATAATTGAACAGAATTAATACAGTTTATTGTATTATATTCACTATAAAGTGTTTTTGTAAAACCCTTCTTAGAGAAAATCATACAATAAACTATACTGATTGGTTTTTTTCTGTTTTTGAAAAAAAAAATGGGTTTATTTTATGCGTTACCCTTAATAAAAATAATTCAAAAATTTACATACTACCTTTCATTATAAATTCATGTAACAATTTGAAAATGAAAAGGAAACCAATCTTGTCTAGTAGACGTTCTGACTTATCAGTGTTGTCTAAATCATCATATAAAGAGACTTGAACTGTTAGAATTCAACGGGCCAACACTGATATGGAAGATGATGAAACATGCACAAATAAGGTTCTCAGTATTTGGTACATTTTCACTCTTATCATTGGACCTGAAATATCACCTTCAAACAAACTACTCAGCTACGTTAGGAAGCTTGACGTACTTAGTGAAATTTGAATAGGTGTCAGATACAATAAACCCTCATACGTTGCTGTGGAGGATCGAATAGATCCTCCTAAACTATTGCTCTATTTAGTGCGGTGATCACTCAGATAAAACACTAGTGCAGTAATATCTGATTGAAATCAACATATTTAGAGAGTTCATTACATTTTGATGTTCTAGGCACGATAACTGATCATTACTCAAATAATATGGATACTGCGAATGTATTCAGAAAAAAATTCAATTTCCAGGTGCCGTTTCCATCATGAGCTCAGGAATCAACCTCGGTTGGACGTCGCCTTACTTACCGAAAATTACATCAAACATCTCCACGATTCCCACAACCAGCGCACAAGGCTCATGGTGTGCAATCGCTCCCTTACTAGGCTCGCCCTTTGGAGCCTTAATCGCCGTCTACTTAGCAGATAAAATTGGAAGAAAATTCACCACTCTCCTCATGGCTCCAATAGTCTTCATTTGTTTTATATTCATCTCCATTGCAGATTCCATTTGGGTTATTACTGCCTTGAGATTCATAATTGGTGCAACAGAAGGCGGCTCCTACACTGCTCTGCCGATGTATATTGGAGAAATTTCAAACCCTGAAATTAGAGGCTTTCTTACGGCAACCATTGCCATATTTGCTATCACAGGCACTCTCCTCATCAACATCATTGGCTCAATGATGGACATTTTCACGTCCAGTTTGGTATGTGCAATGATCCCAGTCATCCACTTCGCAGCCTTTGTTTTAATGCCTGAATCGCCTTATTATTACATCAAGAAGCACAACATGAAAGACGCAAGGCGGTCTTTGGAGATACTGAGAGGAACCTCCAATGTTGATAACGAAATGAACTCTCTGCGGATTGCAGTGAGTAGACAGGAAAGATCAGAGAAATCTGGAGTGTTGGATCTTTTTACGGTACCGAATATAAGAAAGGCTACCTATATTTTTCTCATTCTTTGCTTAACTAACAAGTTCAGTGGCAAAAACCCGTGTATGTTTTACACCGAGGCAATTTTCAAAGAAACTGGGAGCAATATCAATCCTACATTATCTGTTGTGGTATACTGCACAGTAGAATTGATTGCTGTTGCTTCAGCAACTTTTTTCATCGTGGACAGGTTCGGAAAGAGGAAACTTATGATAACTTCAACAGCTGGTTGCGCCCTTTCAGTATTCATGCTTTCCCTCCACTTTTATTTGAAAGACTTCCATGTGGGAATTGTTGACAAACTCAACTGGTTGCCTATTACGGCGCTCACTTCTTACAACATATTTTTCAGTATCGGTTTGGCTTTCGGCCCAGTAACAGTTCTCAGTGAATTGTTTCCAACGAATATCAAGGCCAAAGCTCTAGGCATAGCGGATACGTTTTCAGTTTTGATGGGAGCTTTGGTATCAAAGATATTTCAAATCGCTTTGGATGAGTTTGAAACCATGTTTGTTCCGTTCTTCTTCTTCTCAATGTGCAGTTGTGTCGGTTTGATTTTTGTTATCAAATATGTGCCAGAGACCAAAGGAAAAACGCTTGAAGAAATACAGCAATATTTGATTGCCGGAAAAAACTAATAATGATAAAATTATGCTCTGTGGTAAAGATCTCTCTATGGTAAAAAAATTTCGATTGGAAAATACTAAAAAGTCCCTTTCGCTCTATAACTCTGACGAAAAACATTTCGCAAGAGGACGATACAGCATTTTCGATCACTACTAAAATTGTGAGTTTGATTATTTTTTTTTGTGAAATATTAAACTATGAGTGTCTTTTTCAAATATTTCTACAAAAATGATTTTTTTTTGACACACCTTAATTGTTATTGAATAAATCCCGACTGAAATATACTTATGTAACATACTCAAAATGTTATTTTTTCATTAGTACCTACTCTAACGTTTCCTTCATTATTCATCTCAGGAGATACTTCCTGCTGCAACTTGACACAACCCAAAGTGGGCGTCGACAGTCGTGTACTTATTCCGCTACACTATCGTATATTCCACAAGAAAAGATAAGCCTCTTAAAATTTCAAAAAATAATAAAATACGACACTGAAAAAGATTCATTACCGTCTTTCCATCATACCGACATCACTTGTTTCACTTTCTACATTCAATTCGATTGCCGATCGAAGTTTTCCAAGTACACAAAAAAAAGCCGAAAGAAAATGGAGTGACTCGTGGCACGTCTGAACGTATCCTGAGTTAGTTTAATTTAAATGAAACTATTTTCAGTTTTCTTTTTTCATAAATTTTGCATTTATTTATTTCAAAATTTTCTTGAGTATTCTTCAAATGTCAATTTCGTTCCTATTACTGTTTTTATATATCTTGAAATGTATTTGCATTGCCAATATGTACCTCATCAGAAATTGAATATGAAAAGTAAGGTGTTGCCAGCGTTTGGTTTTTTTGAAGACAAATCCACTATTAATATTTTCTATCACATTTGTACTCACTGATAGCAGTAATAAAAATATAATTTGAAGACAAACCCAGGTGATACCACTGTGATTAATAATGAAAAAATAAGGTATGAGTGAAAAATAATGCAAGTGATTTGTACTTTTATAATAATAATTATTGTCGGGCATTATATGGAAGGAATATTTTGGCGAAGGAAACACAAACTGTAAGGATTAATAAAATATTTAGCACTCAGTATATGAAACTCAGAAATAATCTACAAAGACCGAATATTCTAAGGATTGAAAATGAAAGAATACTCGAGTTTACAGAGCCCAAAACAGATTCTCAGAAATATTTTTCCATTACTGTTTATGGAGTACATAAAATATTGCAGGTAAATAGAAGTTCACGATTTCTTTGTTCATGAAAATCTTTGTAAATATTATTTAAATATTAATATATCAAAATCTCTAGGTAATATATTGCCTATTCAATTGAATAAAAGGAGATTTTATCTATTAACAGATCACTTTTGAATTCTGCTATCAGTACAATGTTTACAGGTGAAGGAAAGGTAAGTATGAGATTTTAGTTAACGTAATTTTAGGTTTATTTGTTTTCAACACAAAATAATATGATTAGTCGAAAGTATGTTGCAAATATTGTGAATTTCAGTTAAAAAATATGTTTTTCCGTTAACCAGCTGTCACACCCCTACGAACGACAATTAAAAGTCGAAACGTCTACGAGCTAAGGACTAACGAGGTCTAACCTTTCAACATGTGATTCCTAGCGCGGGTTGGACGATAGGAAGTGAAAATCTATCGTTCGCCTTGCGGTTCGAACCATCGGTTCACACAGCGGTGGACTGAGTGAGTGGAGCAAACCACACACATCAACCCAACCGGCTACCATCCTACAATATTTGAGATGAATTTATGCACACTGAATTAGCAACTAACAGGTATAAATTTCATCAATTACCGAGGAAAAAGTATTAATGACAGGTTTTATGCATTTTCAATGTAAAATAATATGGATGTGTTCCAGCCTTCGGCCAGTTCATATAAAGACAATTTATTATTATTATCATCATCAAAAGACTGTTGATTGTGTATGTGACGAGGTCTGTAAATAAAGCATCAATTCAGATTACTCTAATCGACACCAATGGAACTAGTCAGAATACAACCAACAACGTTTTGAAATAAAATTATTAGGTTAGGCCATTCCTCATTTCTTCTCAATGAAATCGGAGCTATGAAAAACCATATCACATATTTATTTGTGGAAATATCAAAAAGCCATTGATAAAATTAATACATATCCTTTGGTTTTGGTGAATAAATTCTTCCTGGTTTTGAGAATGGGGAGTTCCAGAGTATTATTTCTTTAATTTTTGCAGGGATTCTCAGAATTACCGTACTAAAACAAAAATTTTATGTTGGCTTCTCTGAATAAACGGATAGAACCATGTATGTTCGGTCCAGTAGACACTCCTCACATTTATTCCTTGGGAACGTGATGAAGGGCAGACAGACTCTCTTATCTCTACAAGTTGGGGCACTTAGAAATTTTAGTGACACCGTTATTTGTGCGTCAAAAAGCGATAGGTTAACAAGATGATGGAAATTAAGATGTGACCGATCTCTTTATGGCCATTATCAATCAGGGCGACAACTTATTTTTCAAGAGTCCCGTATATTATTATCTTCGATGGCACGCAATGTTCCCTAATGATCAACAATTTGGATGAATGAGTTGATTGATATTCGAAGAATTTTTATAGTATACTGATGGATGTGCAACACCACCAGAGAGATTAAATGTCAGGTTTTAAATTCATTATTATGAGAATTGTAGAACATTTCTTATTTATTTTGAATGATGCAACTAATATTCCTTCACTTTCAGTATTTTAATATTGAATGTGAGACACAAAAAGGATTTGAAGCTTTATAACTTAACATCTAGGCACTTATGAGTGCATAGATGATGACAGTACGACCAGCTGTCGGAAGCGCTCGCAGATAATTAAATAGAAGTTATAAAGCTTCAAATCCTTTTTGTGACTCACATTCAATATTAAAATTTCTTATTTATTATACATATTCGGTGGAATTATTTTTGGTTTGATCAAGATCAATTTTCTACCCTTCATTACGAGCTAAGGTGATCATTTTTACTATTCCATAGAGCAGGTTTGACAAAATACATGAGATGAATTCTTCATTATCAATTTCCAGTTGGTATTGGTACTAGGTATATTATTTTCCTACACAACACTACTGTAACACTACTGTAATCGCAAGCGACCTTATCACACTAGTTTGTTCTTATCGCATTCGCGCCAACGTCGCTCTCCTCCCGCCCCTGCATCGCTCGATCGTTCCGTCCCGCCACCACTCGTTTCGTGCGCGTCACCTTTACTGTAGATGTTGTTGTATGTATTGCCGCCGTCGCATCGCCTCACTCGGCCGTCGCGATTTTCGTGCCAGCAGCCAACCACATGTTGGAGGGAAGTGATCCACTTGATTCTGCATTTTATTAACGATTCGCTGACTATTTTGGATTTCATTGAAAAAAGAGGTGACAGACATTATGTTAGGAATCACACGTTAAAAGGTAAGACCTCGTTGATCCTTAGCTCGCACAAATTTCTGAGGGTTGTCGTTCGTAGGGGTGCGACAGCTGGTTAACGGAAAACAGATTATGTATTTATGAAAGAAAAAGATGGATTGACGGTGGAAATGAACTGGGCTTCAAGATATATTTTATGCTAAACATTGGTTATCAACAGGGATATCACTTCGAATGGTAGCGGGTCCAAATGTCGAACAATAATATGGTGAAAAGAAATTAATTCATCAAATCAATCCAATTTAGCAAGATATGAATATTTTGTTTTTTAGGAACTGGATATTTCTGCTACAAATATTTTTGGATGCTGCCAGATTTATTGAACACGAGTCACAGTGTAGATAATTTTTTAAAACGTTTATCATTAGTTTCACCATTCAAGACGCCAACTCGGTTGGTGAAACCCGCGTCGAGAAAAGTACTGCATTTCTGGTTATTGGGAAACATGCTTGTTTTGGAATTATTAGCCGATAGAAAATAGCGAAAAATGAAAGTTAATTCGCAAGTAATTTTAACACAGTATAGTATGAAATATCAAAACAATTAAATTTGATAATTTGTCTCTCCCTGTATTATAAGAGATTCAATTTGTTCAGGAAAAAACAATAATAAAATGTTTGATATTTTTATAAGACTTCATGGGGATCAGAAGAGGACAGCACAGATATAATGTGAAGATAAACTAATGTACAGGGTGATCCATTCTGAGAAAACGCATAAAGCTAAATCAAAGTGGACTAAAATTCAAAAATTATTTGCTTTACCCCTTACAACAGTTGTACGGATTAAGCTTCATCTTCCTTATCTTCAGAAAGTCAATAAACTTTTCAGAAACAATTATTTGCATCAATTGTGAGTGAAATAAATCATAAATCACCAAAACCGAAAACAGTTTACACATAATGAGAACTTAATGGATTACACTGTATAAAATAAATTATTACCGTTTTGAGCCTTCACATGTACCATGTGAGTATAAACATTTTAATAAATGATTCCGGACCGAATCAACGATCATTTGGCGAAACTCATTCGACGTCTTCGGTGAAAACGATTTTGGTTTATCAATAAAATGTATCTGGCACCTCTGCTGTCACGATTCATTCGGATACAAAGCACGACTCCACGCAATCTTCAGGAGAAAGAATGCCACTATTACAGAACGTCATTAAGATTTCAGATTGTCGAAGTTCATTTCAAACTCACACTGACAGATTAACATACAACAGTGTTAGTACGGAGATACACCACCTGTAGAAGAGAAATAATTTAAGAAATTCTAACACCTAAAGAAGCGAGATTATCTGCTTCAAATAGATGTTTGATTGAATGTCCGAAACAGTATCGATTTGGAATAAATTAAGAGATAGAACAGTGTAAACCGGTAATATATGCCTAGTGTTTTGAAGTTTGATTCATTGATTATTAATTGCAGTACACATTGTTGAGAAAATAAATGAGTCAGCTTTCTGATGTTTTTCAATAAGACCAGAAAATACCCTTATTTCATTACTTTACAGTTTATTCCAAAGTTCTCATCACCAGAGATGAGGGATCACTATGAATTATCTAAGTACTAAACTATCAAGTAAAAAAATTAAATCACGGAAATATAAAAATCGCAAAGATACAAACATTTTGTCATCTAAGTAAAATCGAAAAAGAAAAGACCCACCGTAATATCCGGGGTCGGTTTTTCAGCTATAACTTTTAGTTATAGAAAAAATTCTGAAAATAACTAGTACCATGTTATCTCGTCTATTATAATACAAGAATATTTCTAAGCAATGTTCAATAAATACCAACCAATTAGAAGTACAATAATTTTCCAAATCAGGAAATGAACAATCTCACACAATTTAAAATGATGAATTCAAAACAAGAATTTATTAGAACAAAGCAAAATATATTTCTATGAATTTCATACTAGTTGTACCAGTTTTTCTACAATAATATACAAGACGAGTAGATTGATTATACAGATTTCGAAATGTCACTAATCCTGCTTTGCAATTGGAATTGTTCGTTATTAAGTTTGTATAGTAGATTATGAAGACGTCGAAAAGTTTTTTTTTTCAGCCACAGCTCACCACAAATTATAAGATTTTTTAACACACTTCAAAGATAATTCTCAGATTGACTAAAACTCTGCTCACTCGGTTTTAACCGTGTCACTTGAGAACCTCAGAAGATTGTGCTTCTCTTCAAAATAAAACTAAGCACAAGCTTCCATGGTATGTCTCTTCCCTTAGCAGTTAGCTAGGATAATTTCAAGGCGTTCCAAAAGATTATCACCTATGAATTGTTAGTGAGTACATTACAAATTGATTTGAAAAACGTTTCCACTCGGCCTCAACACTACGAGTTTCGATGATGATATTAGTAAAATCGTGTCTGGATTATTAATCTTTATCGATAACTTAATCCCACATGATGATTTTTTGCACAAATCTGAAGGACTTCGGTAGATCATTACTTCAGGTTTCACTTTTGATAAAAAAAAATCCAAACAACTAAAATTCATTTTTGGGAATAACTAAGGAGATGCAATGCTAAGAAAATCCACGCAGGCGTCCATTTCCATCAAGGAAGTGAATATGGCAGACCGTGACAATAATTTAATTGATTTGTTTGTTGTCGAATAACAAATATATTTATTTTATTTGAACTTAACAGCAAATAAATAATAATTGCACAAAGAGACTTTCCCTCAGTTATCTCAATGGTGCGATTTTGTTCCATCCTTTTCATAAAAGACCTCTCTTTTCTTTATAATGTTGGTTTTCAGGAAACATGTGAATTTCATCAAGTTTTTTATAATCAGGAAGAGTACCGTGCCGCATTTCTATTACATTATTACTATTATGAAAACATATTGCATAGCAATAGTCGTATGCAGTACAGAAATGAATTTGCGGTCTGAGTGGTACTGAAATTGAACATTTTTAAGGCTACAAGTTTTTTAGAGTCATCTTCCATTGAGATAAACAGCCCAAAGTAGAAAAAACATTCAGACAAAAATTACGCAGAATTCGATTAAATATATTCATCGAAAAGTTATACAAAAAGTTAGGGGTTCGTTTGAGAAAATTGATTTTTGTTAATATTCCAGTAGCAATTTCCAATTTTCAATAGATGATTTGGTCTGTTAATTCTACAACTAAGATCTCTTCTTGAATATTTTTCAAGTTATTATTAGAAATCTTTTTTTATATGTTAATGTTATAGAAATGGCCGATACTTGCAGGAAATCCATAACGTATTCAAGTACCTAATACGTCATTGTGAAATCTTCACTAAACAATTTACAGAGCCGTAACACGTGTTTCACTATACAATAACTTTCTCAGGCGAGTTCACAGACAGTATGAATGGTTTTGTAAACTGTTTAGTGAATATCTCATAATAAATTGTTACTTGAATAATATATTTCTTCATATATTTTGGAAACTGTACGATATGACGGTAATATGAAACATATCTAGAGTAGGATGTAGAATATTAATATGGAACAAAAAAATAGTCTGTTACCAACAAAATAATGAAGTTCAAACAACAATATCATACTTTCAAACAAACCAAGCACTTCTCGTAGAGTCACCCTGTAAATAAATATCTAGATTCTCTATGACATATTCAGCATAATATAACAGCGACATAACTTCCCAACCGTTCTATAAACGACGAGATTTGGCTGAGTCACACTAAATAACTAGCACCGTTTTCTCGACAAAGCCCTTCGTGTTCAGTTATTAAAGCTTCTGGTGTTGCCGCCTACGTGTTAGGCTGGTCATAAAAATCTGCTAATTTGCTCAATCGAATCAAATTATATTATGTGAGTTTGTTGCTCCGGACAACTCAAAGATGGTAACTCACCTTGAGAACGGGTATTCACTATTATTTTTCAGAAAGAAGTAATTTAACGGGGATATGAATGTAAGCAATCAAGAAGTTACTTTCCGGAAATGAAGGATTCCAAGACGCTTTTCAAGTCAGAGGTCCTATCGACTTGATATTTATCGTCTAATTAATACTAAAACTATAATATCTGATTATAGATCCAACGACGTATGCCTTCTATATTTCTTCAAACCATTATTAGATAGCACTACACTGATAAAATGGACTACGTGAAATTCAACTTACATTCAACTTTTGGCAACGAAACGCCAACAAGACTCTTTGAAATTAGTTAGTAGAGTATTGTCGGCAGTGAAAATGCTTCCGAAAAAATATTAAAATCTATAATTCAACTGAATATCTATGCCACGACCGAAAAATCTGTCCCACATGGATTTCAAAAAATTTAACGGATAGTCGAAAGAAGTTTAATCCTATTAGGCAAATCGCCACAATTCCTTGGAGAACAGTTGACTGAATAGTATACAATAATCGAAGAAATTAGGAGAAACAATTTAAAACATCGCATCATTCTTCATCAAATAGTATACCAGGGTGGTCCCGGAAGTACCCGGCCTGACCTAGAGATGGCGATAGTTGTTTGGAAAATATCACTGCATATATAAAGCATATGTTTCACAGTGGTCAAAAATTTTCCAACGATGAAGAAGTGATGTTGGCAGTTAATGGCTATTTTGAGGAGTATGACAGTTATTATTATTAAAACGGTATCGAACTTTTCGAAAGTCGCTGGGGAAAGTGTATAGAGCTGAAAGGAAATTATGTTGAACAATAAATACATTTTTTTTCCAAAATTTTTTCATCAATGTTGAAGCCTTCCAAAAACATGTTTTCGAGGTACCAAATTCAGAAATGAAAAACAGTTTCGTAAATCGG
>WOGO01008904.1:0-10430 GCA_015342085.1 Leptinotarsa defecta
AACTATGCTTTTGCCTTGTGCCTCCGGTTTCCGGGGGTGCCACAGTTATAACCTTGAGTATTTCTGAGCGCAACGGATAATGGCAATAGTGAGATGCAGAATAGAAGGGGACTGAGGGAATCACCCTGAAATACACCCCTTCTTCTATACTGTTGTGCAGTATATACTACTCTGCACTGCAGTATATACTGCTCTGATCTGCCTCTTGGCCTGTATATACTGCAGAGGAGTATAAACTGTTCTGCTCTGCAGGTCGAACCGGTAGAAATTTTGACAACTACAAGAATAAAAACACAAGATAAGTAAAGATAATCTCATGTATTAGTAATTTTCATACTTGATAATGGGATAAAACCCGAAACCGGTTGTGAAATGAAATAACTATTGGAAATTGGAAAAAAGTGTTTTCATTCATTTCATTGAAGTGATCATTAATTTTCACAAAATGAACCAGTCATCAATTACACAGACTTGCATAAAAAGCAAAATACCTTCTAACTTCAGGATCTTTTGAATAATAAATCGAATTCTCAGCTTTACTCGCACTTTACGATACCATTGAGAGTTACTTCTATGCATGATACAAAAATTAGGAAAATTTTCATTTTTCTAAACACATATCTTTTCATTCATCAATTTCAATTTCGCCTCCTTCATAGCAGCCCCCCTCCAGATATAATACACTTGTGCCAGCGTTTTTTCCAATTCTGAAGGCAGTTCTGATATGCACTTTTGAGCTTCCTCAGCGATTCGGTTTATATTTCTGTGATGTTCTCTCTTCGTTCCCTCAATAATCAAATCTCTGATCGGGAAAGGTTTAGAGTCAAACACACTTTCACTCCCCAAATCAAAATATATTCTGTGCATTCCAACTCCCCGTTTTTCTATGCCCTCTTCTCCCGGCTCGACACTCGCCGTGATATACGAGGGGCAGAAAACTTACTATATTACACTATCTTCCCCTGAAAGAAAAACTAAGTACACTATTTACAATCTACCATAATTCAGTCGCTGAACCCGTCTGGGTCTAAGAACTGAAGTATTCATATTTTCTCTTATATCTGATACAGAATCATACCTAACAACTTTCACATTTTCTACAACAGTATCATCAACATTTGGAATGGCTTGAACATTTTTTTCTGTCGATTAACTACTATTTGTAGTTAGGGCAGAAATATTAAAATAATATTTTTTTATTTGATTCAAGTGTCTTTTTCAAATAACATTATTCAATTCTGGAATCTCAACCAAGTAAGTAGATTTTCCGATTTTCCTGAAAATGAGTGCTTTTATCCAAGTTACTTTAGGCAATCTATAATCTTTAACAGCGACACTTTCGTTTTCAGAAAACTGTGAAAATCTTTTGCCTGCATAATCTTTCACTTGTTTGGGTTGCTGTTTCAAGACACGCTTTTTCAAACCTGCCTCACCACAATTTTCCTTTTCATTTGGTTTTAGCAAATCAAATCTAGTACGTAATTTCCTTTTGAACATCAACCATGTTGGACTTACACCTGTAGTGCAATGATTTGTGTTACGAAAATCAAACAAAAAATTGTTTAAGGCAATACTCATTTCTAAATTTTTATTATTGCCTAGTGCAGTTTTCAATGCATTCTTCACTGATTTTACGGCATTTTCGGCTGCACCATTAGAAGACGGATGAAAAGGAGGGGAAGGAGGGTTTAATACCATTCAAAGACAAAAAGGTCTGGAATTCATTTGAACAAAACGTTGTTGCATTATCAGATACAACTTGATGAGGTAATCCGAATCTGGCAAATAGAGTTCGGAGAACACTAATGGTTGCACTAGAAGTGATTGAATTCATGATAAACACTTCTATCCACTTTGAATGTGCATCTATGACTATAAAAAAATATTTTCCTAAAAATGGACCCGTATAATCTATGTGTAACCTAGACCATACTTCTGTTGGCCAAAACCAAGGATTAAGAATAGCCTTGATAGGAGATTTTTTATGTAACAAACAGTTGTCACATAACATGCATATCTGCTCAATATTTTTGTCTGAACCAGACCACCAGAAGTATGACCTAGCAAGACTTTTCATTTTTACCACTCCTGAATGAGATAAATGGAGATTATTCAAAATATTTTCTCTCAAAGTAAAAGGAATAACTAACCGATTGTTCCACATTAAGCAATCATTCTCCACACTAAGTTCGTTTCTAATTCTATGGTACGGTTTAAACGAATCCATTATTTTCCCTCGCCATTCTTTTTGAGTATAATTTATTATTTTCGATAATTCAACATCTTTTGAAGTTTCTTCTCTTACTTGTTCAAATTTAATTGGGCAATGATCATTTCTCGAAAAATAATCAACAAAATTAAAATCAATATTTTTCCACTCGCCTTCATTTCCTTTTGTAGGCAATATAGACGAAGAATATGCGCGATTATTATCCAATTTTACAAATTCAATATTGTATTGATAATTGGATAAAATTACTGCCCAACGTCGTAATCTGTTGGCAGAAAATTGAGGAATGTTTTTATTTGGATTAAAAATGGATACGAGTGGTTTATGATCCGTTATAAGTGTAAAGCTTCGTCCTTAAAGATATTGGTTAAACTCACACAGTTCAAAAATAATTTTTTCCGCCTCGGATAAAGTTCGAGATGCATAGGCAATTGGCCATTCTTGTCCATCGGCCATAACATGTGCTAAAATTGACCCAACTCCATATTGAGAAGCGTCAGTGATTAATCGTAGAGGTAGATCAGGATTGTAATGAACAAGCACTTCAGCTGAAGTAAGAATATCTTTTATCTGTTGAAAAGCATTGTTACAACTATCTGACCAATCCCAACTGATTTTATTTTTCAACAAATTGTACAGAAGATTCAGAATAGTTGAGAGATTCCTCACAAATTTACCGTAGTAGTTGATCAGTCTCAAAAAGGACTTCAACTAACTAATATTTTCTGGAACTGGGGCATTACAATCGCCGATATTATCTTGACAGGTATGTAAACCTTCTTTGTCAATTGAAGAAACCAAGATAAGATATTTGTGTTTTGAAAAACTCGCATTTATGTAAAGCAATTTTCAAGCCAGCCTCTTTCAATTTATTCAATACAGTTCCTAAACGACTAATATGTTATCTCCGGTTGCGACCTGTAACCAAAATGTCATCTAAAAATATAGCAACACCCGGTATACCATTCAACAGCGACTCCATGAGTTTTTGGAATTCGGTCGGAATACTGGCAATCCCAGAAGGGGCTCTGTTGTAGCGGTATAATCCCTTATGTGTTGAAATCGATACATAATTTTTCGATTTTTTATCCAAACATACTTGTGTGTATGCATTTGCTAGGTCTAATTTGGAAAAACTTTCGCCGCCTTGCAATTTTGCAAACAACTCCTCAATTCGAGGAAGAGAATGTTGTTCAATCTCAATATAAGGATTTAAAGTGACTTTAAAATCCCCGCATAACCTGACAGATCCTTCTTTTTCAAAACGGGAACAACCGGTGTTCCCCAGGGACTATAATCTACTGGTTCTATCACTCCTAAAGATTCCAATCGCTCCAACTCCTTTTCAACCCTCTCCTTCATGGCGAAAGGAAGGGGGCGAGCTCTTAAAAATTTAGGAGAAACATTTGCTTTCAAATTGATTGAAAATAATCCTTTGTTAAATCTACGTAAGCTAGCTTCAAAAATAATTTTATGCTCATATAATATGCAGTGAATATCACTTGGCAACTCATGAAAATAGTTATTTTCTCCGGAAATAGTATCTGAAATATTGAGGTGAAACACATAAAAAAATCGCGCCCTAAAAGTGGTGGTCCGGTAGCGTCTTTAATTACATAAATATTCATATTAGTTTGCTTACCTTTAAATGAAATCAAACAATTGAAATATCCCAATGTATAAATTGGGAAATTGTATAAATTAAATCTTTTCTCAGTTTTTTTCTAAAAAATAATCATTCAAATAATAATCTTCTGAAACAACAGTGTAAGAAGCATCGGTATCTAAATTAAATGTGTATGGCTTTCCTCCAATAAAAATTTCTAATAATATTGGCTTTACTTTACAATCTGAACTGTACAAAGAAAGATCAGCTGATTCTTCCAAATAGTTTTGTGTTTCTTTATTTGAACGAAATTTATTAGTTCTGTTTACTTGTTTCTCCCTACAAACAGTTGCTAAGTGACCCTTTTTTTTATTTGAAAAAAACATTCACGAAATAAATACTTATCTGTCTGATGGTTTCTTCGTCCACAAACTAGACATTTTGGCGGTTTGGAGGGGGAGCTCGTGACGTAGATGCTCGTGACATAGATGATCGTGACATACCTTTCACCGGTACTGGCGATGTACCGTGACCTTGTTCTATTCCCTTTTTCCTGAAACCAGCCTGGGCATAATGTAATTCAGATTCCTTCTTGATGAAACATTGGTTGGGAGATGAAGTTGCATGTGCAGCTGATTTTGCAGCGGCAATATCCACAATTTCCTTAAACGTAACCATACATTTCTCTTCCATGAGTCTATCCTGAGCAGTACCTCTTTCATAAGAAATAATGAAAATGTCTCTCAAAACTATTTTCAATTCATCATTTCCAAATTGACAATTCCCAGCTAAACTTTTCAATCAAGCTGCCCATTCCTTAACAGTTTCATTCGACATTTTTTTAGCTATGTAGAACTTGTATCTGGCAGCAAAAACACTAGGTTTGATGTTCTGTTAATAACGGACACAACTCAGAATACCTTTTCGTTTCAGGTTCATCAGGAATACACAAATTGTGAACTAATTTATAAGCCTCTTCATTGAGAATGTTCATTAAAATAGCACTTTTTCGTTTATCGTCTGAAATTTGGTTGGCCACAAAATAGTTTTCTCACCTCTTTTCGAAAATTCATCAGTCAGATTGAACCGGGTCAAATTCACGTAAATGTCCGATGTATTCCGTAACCATTTTTTCTTAAAAACCAAAAAAAAAACAGATACGTAGGTTCACCAAACAAAGTTATTTAAACTGTTTTTGAAAACCTCGTCGTCACTTGTGATGTTCTCTCGTTGTTCCCTCAATACTCCAATCTCTGATCGGGAAAGGTTTAGAGTCAAACACACTTTTACTGACCAAATCAAAATATATTCTATGCTTTCCAACTCCCCGTTTTTCCATGACCCCTTCTCCCGGCTCGACACTCGCCGTGATATGCGAGGGGAGAAAACTTACTATATTACAAAACATTTTTGGATATACGAGCAATTATTCAGGGATCATCTTTTTCAGTTTCTTCATCTGATATTATTAGATATATTTCACTTTGATTTATTATTAGTTATTTCAGATATAAGTTTCTATGCATATTTTTCGATTAACTGATTCAATAACCATTTTAAATTAACTTTTCTTTCTGATTTTTTCACCAATCAATTGTTTTTTTTCTTGGCACGATATTCTCCCTCTCAGAAGAAAGTAATTCTTTAAGATATGAGTTCAACCTCATTTACCCAATACCTGTTAACACTTAAAAAAAATTGAGAAGAAGTGAACTTCCACACAAGTTTGGTTGGTAAATCTATGAAATGATGTTTTTGGGAGATTTTATCTTCTCAACAAGCTTCAACAATCAGAACCAGCCTCCATTCAATCTTCTCTAAAGCCGTTTGAAATATCACCATTTCATCGACAACAATTAAATTCACTCATTATATGCATCCTGTTTTCGTCTGTTACTATGATCTACGAGTCCGTTTTTAGAGACTGCTCCGTCCCTGTTTTTTACAAAGAAATATTTATGTTGCACCAAAGGTGAATTAAAACTTCAAAACATGTGTAATAATCGTTTCAATTTCAACTTACAACACTTCTATTCAATTTGCCAGCTATAACTATTGAACCGATCAAATTTATTAATGAGCTGTGTACATCGGTCATGAGGAAGTGGTTCAAACTCGACGCAAAATGAAGTCTGTTTTGGTATTGCATCGTGACTGAAATACCCGGTTCATTGCATTTTGTAATTTCATTCAGTAACAATTAACAAACCATTGAAATTGGTATGACTCATCGCCTTTTTTTTGGATCAACAAATATTAGGAAATGTATTGATAATCGTACTGGGTTTTTTGTGAAAGCATAATCCAATAATTCTTCAAAGAAACAGAATCGAGACACATTTCATTGAGGAGAATCAGGAATCTACAGCATCTTTTTACTCCTGTAGGTAGCAAACTCTATTGTAGAACTTTATATATAAAAACTATAGCGGAATCAATTATTTTTCATATAAGTAGATCAGATACGAGAGTTCTATTATGTATTTCCTAGGGGACGTACTTACGGTAGTGAGTGGGAAAGAGACGTGTGCGACGTGATCGACGCATAGAAGGATGGAATGAGCATCGAGTAGATTCATGTCAGAGATAAGAGCGCGGTGGAATTAGAAAAATAACATGTTTGACATACAGAGTGTCTCATCGTTTAAGAAAAAACATGTACGGGGTGTCTCAAATACGTCAGCGTGGAAAATAATGATATAATGATAATAATGAACGAAAAATCTGATTAAGAAAAAAACATGGCTGCCATACAGGGTGTCTCATCGTTTAGGAAAAAAACCATGTACGTCGGCGTGAAAAATAATGGTATAATAATAATAATGAATGAAAAATTGGATGATCTATGAAAAGCTTGTACCACTTGTAAACATATTTTTGACTCATAGTACAATCACTTTATGCCACTGTCTACATTTCAAGTGTTTTCAAGTGTTTTTGAGCACTTGATTTTATATTTTGAACAAAATATAACACAAATTTTCTGATCCCTTTTTTTTCGACAGCAGAAAATCGTCATACACTTTTGTGCCTCTCACCCACATACTAAACAGCTGAAATTGTGAAGATACGTTCCAACATAAAAAATGTACATCGCCCGCGAAATTTGAACATTTATATTATTTTATGAACAGCCCACGTATGTTTACTTCAGATTGATTGTTGATTCAGTTTTGTTGAACTCTTGAGTGATAACTTCAATGAAATGATATGTACAAACCATTCATCCCCATTCCGAAAAATACACCGGCTAGACATTATTTTTGTGGGGAGTTGATGGTTGATACACATATAAATCCTTGACTGGAGTCATTTTTCAGAAACTGGTTTGGATAAAAATAGAGAAAAAGTAGCCGGCGGTATTAAACAGAAAAACTCAAACTAAGGTATCTTGAGTTTTGGTAACAGAGCTCATTATCCTCTCAAAAACGGTAGCGGAAGTCTTAGAAAAGTAGACTGTTAAAAACCTAAAAAAGCGAAACCGTACATACGTCATGTTTCTGGTTCATTGTTATGTCTTCTCTTTGAATGACTTCCTTTCGTTCAGTAACGAGTACAAATGATGATTGAGAAATCACTTTTTTTCGACGATGATCATAAAGTGAAGTCATCAACGAATTCGACCATTGGGGGATGTATGTGTTTCAGATTAAATTGTATATAATTCCAATGGAGGTATCTAATTTTTTTTCTTTAAAATGAGCTCATGAATGTTTTTAGTGAAACTTTAAATAATGTTATTCATTTTCAGGAATTCCTTGATCAAAAGGAAATCACTTTGGATACTAATATGTCG
This sequence comes from Leptinotarsa defecta, assembly GCA_015342085.1. Lineage (NCBI taxonomy): Eukaryota > Metazoa > Arthropoda > Insecta > Coleoptera > Chrysomelidae > Leptinotarsa > Leptinotarsa defecta. Next base: position 7,633 of record WOGO01008904.1, read on the forward strand.
CATGCCGTTAAATTTTACGATCCTACAAGTTGAAAATATATCGTAAAATCATAATATATCACCGTATAAAATATGAAATTAATACTTTCACGGTGATTGTAGTAAAATTCCTTAGGTACGATTCTGATGTTTAGGAGTTCTAAAGTTTAAATCACACAATAAAGTTGTTCCTGGCAGACATTCGAAAGAGATATGTTATTGAATTCTCCTGTTCATATTGATTACCCTTCAGATTTTATTGCAAAAATAAGAATGTGTTTGTTCGAAATTTCCCATCCAATACCAGATTTTTACGAAAGCGCAGAAGCGTCACAATATTTATTTCTTAGAAATTGCGACTTTCAAACTCAAAATTTCGACTTTAAACTGGAAATTTAGACTTCAATCTGGAAATTTCGACTTCGATATCGAAATTTCAACTTCAAACTCGATTGAAAATTAAAGTCTAAATTTCGAGTTCAATGTCGTAATTTCGAGATTTAGGTCGAAATTTGGAGTTTTAAAGTCGCCATTTCTATGGAACAAATAATAAAAATATGTGGTCCTTTGCCTTTCCTGAAATTAACCTGAGCATATTATGTATTCGTGATACAATAAAATGCGTGCACACCACTCATAACTTTCAAAATTTTGCATCTGTCGTTCAATGATTCGAAATAAAATTATTTATTGTATAATTTCAACAAATTATCTCGGTGGAATGCATTCGCAGCTGTATTCATCATCTCTTGTGGAAGACGGAAGATTCAAAGAAAAAACGCAGTTTTTCTCCTAAAAAAATTAACTGTCATTCTCAATACTCAAAAAATATTACATATTAATGAATTCAACTATAATATAGGTTATAAGGTCCATAAAATTATACGATCCATGAGAACTCCTCAAAAATGTCACCTGATTGCTTAACATAAAAATCATAACTCAAAAATAATTTCAAGTTGCTGTCTCAATATATATGTTAGGAAATAAATTGAATTTTACTGAATAGAAAGACAAACGATTTTACTACAATGAGCTCATCAATAATAGATTTGGATTGTGTATGTTCAGCTGCGAAATAACGTACATTTTCGCAACAAAATCATCAAAATTCCACGGAAATATCACACCTAGTGAGAAAATCCCCTGAAGTTTCCCAAGTAACTCCACCTAAATAAGATATACTGCTCCGGAGTTATGATCCCTGCGGAGGATGAAAACATTCCGGTAATCCAGTGAGTACATTTTAAAACGGCCACTTTTCTTAAGCTGATTATGAGTGTAAATTGAGATAAGTCTGCAATATTTATGGCACTTACATGGTAACCTGCATGAACTCGATGTCGTTTTATCCCGGCAAAAACTTTTTCAAAGGGGATTGTTAACGTAAATGAGGAGTTGACTATAAAGTGCTCTAAGAGGGGTTTTACCAACTTCAAACTTGGTAAATTAATGAAGTGTACCTTTCAAGGCGCAGTTTTTTTATGACAAATTCGTAATAAAATCTAAATGCGACTTTCAACTAATTTCAGAGTAATTTTCTCATAATATAAATCATGTACCTCTTGGTAATTTCATTGGGTTATTGAGATTAATGAGAAAAAGACTATATTATTGGATGAGTTGTTTGAAGGTGGTTGACAACGTTTTATGGTCCGACTTCCATTGTCTAATATGATATGAATAGATTTGAAATCCCTGAAAGAATCTGAAAAAATTAAAAAGGTCAGCGGAAAAATAACAAAAATCTGAAATTGCAATAAAATAAAATGCAAGTAACAACCAAACAATAAAAAAAAATTGAACAATAAACAGGAGATGAAAATGAAAAAAATATTAACAAAAAATGAAAATTGAAAGATTCCAAACCAAGTTACATCACGACTTTTCCATTGTAAGTATCCACAATTGTCTTCGGGTGATAACTGACTTATTCCTCAGAGATCTGACTATTTATAGGTTATTCGAGTGCTTTCACCTATCTCCTCTTCCCTCACTCCGCTTCATCGGTTTTAGCGGAAACTGACCGGGATTTGGTCGTATTCCGCTTGATTAGCGTATCTCTAAGCTAGCTTGGCTAAATGCGTTGTTGGACAACATATATGTGGCTCCTTTGAATTTTCTCGTAAACCAGTGTCTCTCCTAGTGGGTGATTTCATTTTGAGCCCACTTATGTTGATGAGTCCAAACATGCTCTGCTATTCCTGATTTTCTGGTTTCCCCTCACTGTGTGTGTTTCTTGTGCTCGGCAATGCGAACATTCAATGGCATCTTAGTTTCACCAATATAGGGTTTTCCGCACTCACAGGGTATCCGGTAAATGCAATTCTTGGAATCGCAGTCCACGTTTGGTAACCTGGTTTTCGTGAGGCTGCTACGGATAGTGTTCCCAGATCTGAAACTGGTTCTGATGTTATACTTGCACCCAATCCTTATTTTGTTGAACTACTAGGGGCAATCGAAGTAAAAGAGCAGTATCAACTGATCAGTTTCGACGTGGAAAGCCTCTACACCAACGTCCTAGTCGAAGAAACACTTCAAATCATAGAGAGGAAGTTATCTCAAGATGGGGACCTGACACATAGAACAAACTCACCGATATAAGTAATCATGGAATTACTAGGATGCTGTGTACGAAACTGCTACTTCCAGCTTAGGACGAATTCTTTACAAGATGAGGGACTGGCAATCGGATTGCCACTTTCACCGGTTATATACCCTTTTTTGGAGTGTTGTGTCCACGAATTGTTTCATTTTTGATTTGTATCATGACCATTCGATAAAATCTCTCTCTCTCTCTCTCTCTCTCTATATATATA
>WOGO01008905.1:0-10430 GCA_015342085.1 Leptinotarsa defecta
AGTGGTTATTTTGATCATCAAAATATTTTCATTGGAACTAACTGCCTTATTTGGATATCAAGTAATTTTTCATATGAATGGCAATGTTTACTGAATACCGCAGGTGCATATTAAAGAGGATTAGAAATAAAATTGAAAGTTTCTTTAACCTTCTGGGGGTTGTATGACAGCGACAATGGTCACTAATTGTTTCGAGTATTTTATCTCTCATAATAATTGGAAACCTTTTTGAGATAGATTACTGTCTGTACAGAGCCATCAGTGCAGGAGAAATCGTTGCTCTATTCAAATTGTTGGTTGTGAAATAGTATTTTTTCTTATTAAATCAATCTAGTACCATCCCAATCGAAGGAACTGTAATGCCTAACATTATAAATAGGTGATCACGTTAGTAAAAATCAGCACACAATTTGTGAATCAATAAATTGATGGATGTAGCCGTTACTACGTGGTAGAAAATCATTATGAAGAAAAGAGAATTGAAACTTTTTATGTATTAACCACTTTCATTTGTAACTAATGTTACTGCAGTTTCGTCCTATAAGGACATTTTTAAACTTATATAGTAATGTATGTTTAATGTATAACTTTGAAAATGTCCTCATAGGATGAAACTGCAGTAACGTTAGTCACAAATTAAAGTGGTAAAAAACATAGAAAGTTTCAATTCTATTTTCATCATAATTTGTGGATCACTTACATTTCACTAAGCCTGTTCTATCTTTTTGTGCTCGCAAATGAGCTGACGCGAGGGCTGGGATTTTTCGGCATTCCGTTTTCCTGGTTTCTCGATCGGCCTTCATTACAAATATACATCTTCTTAATCTTTTTCTTTTTTTACCACCTTTGAAATCTAGAACCCTAAGTTGCTAGCTTTTGGTTCATATGAGGCAGTCTTCCATCAATGTGGACCAACTGCCTTCATTCAGAAACCTCTTTTGAAACACTCTTTCCCTGAATTACTTTTTGTTGTAAAGTTGATATTTTTTCGAGCTGCATTTTTTGAGTCTGCCTGTTCTGTCAAGAACTCTGCATCAATCTGATGTGTCTAAATATTTGCAACAACCACTCTTCATTACGAGCCTCAATGAAGTTCTTTTTAGTCTAACCTAAGAGTCCTTCGTCGTTGACTCTTTCCAGTTTGGAAAGTTCTCTTGAACGCTTAGGTTTTTGTAACTAGTTCATTTTGCATTTACTGCAAAACCCTATACTTTTCTTCACTTCCATAGTTGCAGTAACTCACTGCTCGTATCTCTTTAAGTTTCCTTCGATCAAGAAATTTATTAACTTCTAGGTTTTGTAACATTCGTTTCTACCAGGTTTGTTTAATCTACTTCAGTGTACTTGCATCTCCTGATACTAGGGATTTGGACTCATCAATTGAAGCATTGCTATGTCCTGGCTCCCTTGATCCCTTTCAGATCAGCTAAATAAGTCTTGAGCCTCCTAACTATTGACCAATCCCTGATTTTCTACAGGTTGTCAGCCTAATTGCCATTTCTGAGTACAAATGGATATCAGTATTATCAGTTTCTAAGTACTCTAGCTAGGGTTTATGTTTCATTGATATTGCTCTAAACTTTTTTTTAGGCCTCAAAATTCCAAAAGTTTCGCAAACTCTTTAGTACCCTCAACATTTGATCCAGAATTCTGATTGGAATTTTATACATGAATCAACCAATGACGAACGGACACTTCAACAAACAAAATTTTATTTTTTTCTTAATGGATTCATGAATTAATGAATGAATTCTTCATGAATTTGAGAATTTTCATTTCATTAGCTTTCGTGTTGCGTCAATAAATAAGTTATTTTCCTGAAAGCAATAAAAGTATTTTTGTTTCAGTAAAACTAGTCGATCAAAAGGTGTCACAGTGATAATAGATGCAAGAAAAGGCCCCTGGAAAGTTGCTAGATCATGTATACGTCAAGTAACTGCTGTATTTACAGAGGAAGAGTTGTCGAAATTGATAGTACTTCGTCCTGATGCTTTTTGGGACAAACAAAGGGTGGAAAATTGTACGTCGGCAGAAAAAAACAAAGAAGTATGTATTAGTGATTATTGAAAATCTCAAACGTTTACCGGCAACACAACAGCTATGATTATAAAGTGGAATGAATATCAATCATTTCGGTGAATTATGGAATCATGAATAAATATACAGCGAGTTTTAAAAGGTTTGCATCATATGGGAAACTTTCTTATTATCCATTTTTAAGAAAATTTTGTTTTTAATAAGAATTGGTGCAATGTGGGGAACTTGGATTTGAGTTCTCAGAATTCTAAATTTCCAAAAGGTGAACAGGGGTGAACAAAAAATAGAAATTTTGATCAAAACTAAACTACCCTTATTTTGGACATTATTTGAAAAGTTGAAAACAACGTAACAAAAAAAAGTCAATTATTTATGGTTCTAGCCTAAGAAAGAGTACTGGTATCTCTTATACAACTCAGGTGCCTCCCTCATATTACTATACTGATATTTCGATGTGAAATTTAGTCCAATTCATTTTTTGAACTAGTATACATATAGGTGTTTATTGAAAATGGTTTGAATTTTCACTACTTTTTTGTGCAAAATTGATATTTCACTCTGTATATATGTCCATAATAACTATCATCATGCTTCAATGACAAGAAATAATTGACTGAAACAATTAATGCTGGACAATTAAGTAATACAAATCTTTAAGTAGTACTAGTACTCTTCATGGGCTAGAACCAAGAAAAAAATATTTTTTTTTGTTTTGTTACGTAAGTGATTATGATTTCAAATCTGAATATTGTTTTCAAATTCAAACAACTTTTCGAAATAAACTTTTTTGATAATATCGAAAATAAGGTAGTTTACTCCTAATCAAAACTTCAATTTTTGTTCTCCCCTGTACACCGTTTTAAAATGAAACTTCTTGAATCTCACTGTATTCTATTTCAGCAACTAAAGGTCGCATGGTGAATAAAAAAAGAGGTACCTACGAAAATAAAAATAAACAAATTACTGTAGAGCAATTCGAATTCAATTAAAACATTTGAGAGGAAACAGAGAAAAAAACATAAATAATTATAAAAAATTCCAAAATCTAGTGACATTAGCCTTTATTGCCTTACAGTATTTTGAGAGTAAAGGCACTTTTATACCTCTCATAGTAACATATTGAAATTTTTAGTCGTTTGCATACCTGATAGCACAAAAAAGTACGTTATTAGCAACCTACCATAATATTTTTGGGCGTATGGGTACTTGACCGAATACAGAATATGAATATAAAAGTATAAATATTTGTAAGGATATTTGAGATTATAAATAGTTCATTGAACACGCCTATCACTACATTGACATTAAAAAGTGTATTTATTACTCGTATAAGAAAATGTAAAGAAAGCACTTGATTTTAAATTATAATATGTATTCGATCAACATATTCTTGAGAATGAGTGAGTAATCAGTTTTCCAAAATGAGTTTGAGGAATGTTTTTCATATGCTCTCTGTTCAAAAAATGAAGTGAATTTCAATTTTTTCTCAAAAAATATGTATTTATCCATCAGTTCTCCTCTTCAAAGTAGTCCTCCTCCGATATAATACACATGTGCCAGCGTTTTTTTTTTAAATTTCACTTGAAGGGGGAACTCTTCAATCTTGTGAACAAAAAAAAGTTATAGATGGCCAAATCCGGTGAAAACGTTGGCTGAAGCATGATTGTGGTGTTGTTTTGGCAGGTGCATTATAGTGTTGCAAAAGCCATGAATTGTTTTTCAACAATACCAGATGTTTCCTCCGTATAAATTTTCGCAAGCGGCGCATAACTTCAAGATAATACAACTTATTGACTGTACGACCATGAAACAAGAACTCCTGATGTACTACAACACGATAATCGAAAATATCAGTGAGCAAAACTTCGCCATTTGATCGAACTTGGTGTGCTTTTTTGGTCTTGGCTCTCTTGTGCTCTTCCATTGGGTAGATTGAACTTTGTTTCAATGTCATAACCATATACCCATGATTTGTCACCAGTTTTGACATTTTCACGCGAATCTGGATCATCGTGGATGGAATTTTATAACGAACTTTGCTGCCACAAGCTTCATGCCTAAAAATTTCGAATACATTGCTTAGCATGAGCCAAACAATATGCCGCAACTTCTCTAAAAGTGATTCGAAGATTCTCTTTAACAATTCTTCTCACTTTCTTAACATTTCTATCGGTTGTTGATGTGCTGGGGCGTCCAGGGCGAGTATCGTCATTCACATCTTCTCGACCTTTTGTGAAAAGCTTGTACCACTACAATCACTGTATGCCACTATCAGTATTTTAAGTGTTTTTAAGCACTAACTTCCATTTTTCACACAAAATTTGATGCAACAGAAAATCGCCGAGTACGTAAAACAATTTTAACTTTTACGCCTCTCACCAATAAACTAACTAAACTAACTAAACTGAGTACGAACATCTACCTTATTTTTTAAACAGTCTACGTATATGACGGTGATTCAATGAATAGCGTTAAGATCAAGCAAGAGAAGCATTTTTGTCCCGTCGTTTTCTTTACTCTAGGTATGATGATAGTATCGATTCTGTATGTTGTACAAAAGGGAAAAATAAAACAATTTTTATTGCTTACATACACTAATGGTGAATAACTTACTCATATCTAGTACCTACTTCATATGTATGATTTGCTGTTTCTCTTCGCATTTTCTTAAAGGTTTTTAAATTTTTTGGTTTCATATTCTCATTTTGTTTTTCATCAAATAATCAGTCTCTTCATTTCTCCTCAAACAGCAATCTGTAAATACTCCCAAATTCAATATTTTGCTATTTTATTTTGTATCAATTACATCGTAGAAATGTATTTTTTCATATATTTGAACAAGAAAAAGTAATTTATAGTTCGAAGTTGAGTAAAAATTATATTATCGATAACCAGCCTCTTCCATATTTTTCAGCAAAATTGAATTAGAATCCTCAAACAAATGACAGTGTCGCCTCAAATCTCACAACGTATCATTCTATTTCCTGCTCGGAAATATCGTTTAGAAATGAATTGAGCAGAATCGGGCCCAATGCTGTTCCTTGTGGTATCCCAGAGACGATTTTTTCCCAAAATACTAACACTATCTTGATATTCTGCTTTGTAAGTAACTTTCTGATGAATTACAAGAGTCTTCTCTCATTTAGCAAGATCAATAAAATGGATTACTGATTATGATTATTATGCACTATTATTTTTATCAATCTTGAGATCACCCCCGAAGTCCAATATTTTTGTTGGAATCTTTATTATTCCAATGAATATTGAATATGTGTAACTGGAGTGCATAAGTTAGCCTCACTCTATAATAATTGACTTTTGAAGTGCACAACACGATATTATCATGTTACGAATTACATATATTAGTACTAATGCGTTGAGATACTGGTAATCTATACCTGATTGGAAATATGAGTAATGACCTTAGTGGTACCGATAAATTTGCATAAGGAAAGCTAATCTCAGATTGATTTACGTTCTTACCCTTCAAACTATTTTTTATAGGTGGGCGTGGCAGGTGCCCGATAAACAATTGATTCATAATCATAATACTCAAGTATCTATGTTTTTCTTGATAAAAATGTCTGGGACCCTTTCAAAATATTTCTTTACGCTTCCAGAAGTCAGTTCGCATTATTTGCTATTAATTATTTTTCAATTCGGTCAGTGATTACCAGCCACTTATTAACTTTAATCATCAATATATTAGGTGGTCAGATTAGGTTAGGTTAAGTCCAAAGTGAGTGGGTCTATTCGACACTCCACCGCAACTCGCAAGGGTTTATTGTGGCTCACACCCATTCACACTAAACCAAATAAACCCAGCTTCTAAACGAAGCCGATTAATTTGTATGGTGAATAGTCTTTTAGGTCAGATGGTGAGAGTACGGATCTGCCGTACTCTAAAAACCCGATTTGGTCTCCAGCGGGGCAGGCACAAAATGTGTCCTCTGCTGTTTCATCATTTTTCAAACAAAGGCGACACACACTGTCTTCCAACAGTTCGAGTCTCTGCATGTGATTCAAATGACAGTGACTTGTAAGAAAGCCTGTAGTCGAACAAGTGTTTGGTATCAAGCTTCGATGGGTGAACAAACGCCTTGTAGTGAGCCAATCCTGGAAGAATCTGCCAGAAGTCCATAGATCTTCTTGTCATCCAGAAGTTCAGTGTTTGTTTGGCAAAGCCTAAAGCGCTTGCAGCTCCCTCCTTTGCAGCCTCATTGCTTTCCAGGCCGGTGTGGTCAGGAATCTAGACCAAAGACAATCTGTTAAGTCTTTTTCATCATGGACAGTCGTTTTTGGCAATTTGCTACCAATTTAAACGTTGCTCGGTAAGAGCCAAGAGCTTCCAACGCCGCTTGACTGTCCGAAAATATTTCTATTGACTCATGTATGAGGTTGGATTCTACCAATCTCTCCACACACAATTAATTTCCGCTTGAACTGCAGTCGCATAGGTTCCTAGGCAGGTTGATATCTCTGTCCTGGGTCTGCGACTGAAAACTCCTGCGCCAGAACCGAAGGTGTTTTTGATCTACTCTACTCGGTAAAGGTGGACCACCAGAAGTTTTGAACGAGATCATAAATAAAATTGAATACCCTTTCTAATAATGACATTGATACCAATGAGTGAATTCGTAACAAAGAAGTAGACATACACAAAAAACTAACATGAATTGTCCAGCTTTTGAAACAGAAAATAGTCTGTTATATTCAACATGTTTACTGATTATTTCTTTTAAGCCGATAATACACAGTTTTACAGCGATAAAATACTTCTTTCTAGTAGGCATAAAACTGACAAACATGAAACTAACATCTAGGTGCCATCATACTTGAATCATTCGGGCCCGATTATGCATCATAATCACAATTTCAATCATTGGCACTCTCCTAATCGAACTGAAGCGATCAAATATGATCGAGACTGAATATTTGAGTTTTTCATGAATGCTTCTAAAGAAATTCACAGGTTTCATTATTAATATGATTGTAATAGTGACTAGACTCCACTGAGACAACTCCGATGAATATGTAAACCGAATAAAACTTAACATTGAACTGAAAATATATAAGAGACTGAAAGGGAAAACATAACGTCACGTCTTTAATAATCAGTCGAGTTGAAATGATCAGTATTCCACTTTATGTACTACTGTTAATTCTCAAAAATATTGTTATTCCGTTTTTCAAAAATAGAACATCAAATATCTAAAATTGTTTATTACAAGTAGGACTTAGTTGTGCATCGGTATCACAGTTTGAATCATACATGCTTCTACAGAAATGCACAGGTTTAATTTGATATTATGATTATGACAGTAACAAACCCTAACTCTACTTGGAAAACTCAAATGAATTTGTAAATCGAATTTTGCTCAACAATACAATGAACATACACAAGAGGCCGAAATGAAAAACGGATTGCCACACTTCCCTAATTTACATAACCTCAAATAACAATTCTGTTTATATATTCGAATAAAGATTTTCGATAACTGCACTTTCGAATAAATGTTTATGTTTTTCAGGTAATCAAGTCGATTAGGTTTGATGTTGATTACAATGCAATTATTTCGAAATCAACCAGATCTTGAACTTTTGTCGTGAGGGGCTGAATTTTTTTAAGACAAAACACAAGCACTACAGTAAAATCCTTGAGACGCTCTCAGATCGGTGCCTGTGTGAAAGTAGCAATTCACATTGGAATCGCTGGAGATTGAATCCATTTGGAAAAACGTTCTCAGGAAGTCTATTACACATAGATGAGCAGCTACAGTCTGTCACGCATTTCTGATGTGTATCGCTCTTGGTGAAATCAAATGTGCCAAGTCACCTGAACACCTCCCGTGAAAGTATCTATAGAAAAGAGACAAATCTCCAACCTTTCTTCGATGTTCCAGGCTATCAAGGTTGCACGTGATGTTCGCATCTCCAATCTGGCGGATTGCTCTTTTCTGGATGGAATCATACATGAAAACAATATTCCAAAGAAGCATCAAAAGTTGCTGAGGTGTGTATAGTTTTCTGGTTCGGAACAATGTTCCAAGCTTTTGAGAAGTAGCCTTTGCAATTCCAGCGACATGATTGTGCCAAGACATATTGGTGTCCATTTTAACCCCCAACAAGCAGGAAGGAAAAACCCCTTTCTTGTAAGACAGATTGAAAAGTCTGCAAAATACTGGTGCGAGTTCATTTGCGCACTTTTTGAATACGATGATGGTCACTTCATCAGGCCCAGACGACTTGTTGGTTTTGAGTTGTTTCGCCGTTTGCCGTTAGAAGGTCGTTTCATTGAAAAAGGAATATATGCATGCATCCATGGATGATAGAATAACTTCCGTGACTTCAGAAGCACAAGTTGATGGATCTTTAGAGCTGAAACAAACTGTTAAATTATATTTTGTATTGTTCAATAATCATTATTGCATATAAACTGAATCTCGCCCTAACTGCATAAACAAAATGTGATTCATTTTTTATTAATTGGTAATGAAGACATTTGTTAATATTATCATTATCATATTGCTGCACACTTCATATGCCTACCCTTGACAATTGGGGCACTGTATCCAACCCTTCTTAGATTAAGAATGTGCATATAAAACTTGAAGATGCATGCTTCATCACTTTCATCCTCCTCATCTGATATCAAAGGTTCTTTTTTTGGCTTCTCTTCACCTCAGTTTAAGATTGTTTCCGTTACCTTGACGAACTTTCGCTCCATGGCAAATTCTTCCATGCCTTGCTTTTTCAACATGTCTGCCTCTTCTGCTTCAAGTTTTAGATTGTAGGGGGATGAAGTAATGATAGCAATTTTTTTCGTCTATCGTATATTTCTGATAAATCTAGACAAGTTTGATCCAAAATAGGCTTTATATCCCGTGGATATACAAGAGAAGGACGCTTGATAGCTTGGTAAAGATCTTGAGAAGACGTTGAAGGTTCTTCATCATCGACTTGCACAAGAACTGGAGCCTTAAAAATCGGTGTTGACTGCTTATCTATAGGCTGAGGCAAATCATTGTATATTTTCTACATTGTTTTCTCTAACAGCATTGACCAAGCCGATACTTGTTGCAAGCCAATCTAGAAGCAACAGAACTGGCAACTCCTTTGAAGGACGGGAGAACTTCAAAAATATCTTGAACAGAACAAGAAACGTCTTATTACCAATTCAACCACTCTTATTGTACACATAAAATAATTCCGGGGAAGCATCGTCTATGAGAAGAGGATTTACATCAACTCCCGGAAACACGAACATGGGTGGAATGAAGTTTTCGACAGCGTTCATGCGCATTTCCATTGTTCTATTGTCTCCCAGCAAAGCTCAAGCAGCCTTACTGCTTGAGCTTTGCTGGGAGGCAAAGATTGGTCAACGTTATTCCAAAGAGTCTTTTCTCTGGAAAAATATTGTAGGCTACCATTACGCAACCACTACTAGTTTAAATATACCCTTTCTTCGCTGCAAACTATGAATGTAGAATAATCTGGCGGGCCTTCTTCACCCTGTCTGGAACGTCGTAGCTGACCGATTCCATTCTTGATCCCATTGTCCCATTCAACATGTTTCGAATGGCTTCAGTAATAGTCTCTTCTGACAAACTTTTCCAGTTCAACATTCTATTGTATTTTTTTTCTGAACATTGCATTACCTGAAAACAAATACTGACGTCAAACAAGAACTCAATTCAGAATGATTTTTCTATAGTTTCAAAATATTTATTTTTCATTTCAAAATTCGAATAAATAAGTTGCCAGGACCTTTCCGGTTATGGTCATTTCGAATAAATTTCACTCTAGCGTTGTTCAAGTGAATTACAGACACCTATACAAAAAGTATCAGTTGCAGTTCTTCAGAGTTAGAAGAGTAACAAATAATTTATGATATGAATGTTAAAAGTACGGTTTTATTTTGTGAGCGAAACGAGCGTAGCGAGTTGAGCAATTTCACGAACAAAATAATATTTACTTTCAACACAAATATCATACAAAGTTTTCATAATGTCCTGTTTTCATAATGAAACAGATACATTTAATATTTCTATAAAAACACATTTTGACATTTGGGAAAGAAAGTTTTTGGCTTTCTACTACTACATCTTGATACAAAAAACAAGGATGAGGGAATCTTCCAAGGAAAGGAAGGAAGTAATCAATTTCAAAATAAGTAACTCTATACTTGGATGTGTCTATAGATCATGCAAAGAAGTAACTTTCAGACACAAACTGAAAGAAAGTCCTCCTGTTTTTTTATCAATATGAAGTAGTAGAAAGCCAAAAACTTTCTTTCCCAAAAATTAATCACTCCTAAAAATATAACCCCTTCAATTCAAACATTTTGACATCTATTGTCAGTTAACTATTTTCATCTTATCGCATTTGCTGCG
>WOGO01008906.1:0-10430 GCA_015342085.1 Leptinotarsa defecta
AATGAGATCTAGAAATGATATGAATACAATGAAAGTAGAAGGAAGATATATAAACAATGTAACAGAAATTGCAAACCTTATGAATGAAAATTACGTCACAGTGGGAAAAAAGCTCGCAGAAGAAATGATTACCGATCCTTAATATATTGCCCCACAACGCAACTCGCTATTAAATTCTCTTTTTTTACGAGCTGCTAACCAAAATGAAATAAAAACAATAATAGTACAACTAAAACCTATAAAGGCACCAGGAGTTGACCTAATAACGTCTGAAACTGTTAAACACATAATTGCAGCACCACTAGCTGCAGTAATCAATAAATGCATTCAACAAGAAATTTTTCCCGCAGTATTCAAAGAAACAGTTGTATTCCCCATACACAAAATGGCGACAGAGAAAAATTTATCAACTACATGCCAATTTCAGTAATAAAAAAATTTCCAAAGATATTCTAAAAAACTCCATTTCTTGATAAATTTGAAATCATTTCAGAAAAACAACATGGTTTCAGAGAAGATGTTTCCGCTCAAGACGCGATACTAAAATTGACCTCCAGAATTTTTTCAGCTCTGGAGAAAATCCAGCCTGTTCTCTGCGTCTTTCTTGACTTATCTAACGCATACGATATGGTAAACCATAACCTACTCATCGAATCGCTTGAAAATTCAGGTATCAAAGGTAAAGCTCTAGATTTATTCAGAAGCTATCTCTCAAATAGACCGCAAAAAGTCAAATTGAAGAATATCCATAGCAATCCCGAAATCACGCATTAAAATAATCTGTTTGAAATCTGTTTTTCCGTTAACCAGCTGTCGCACGCCTACGAACGACAACCCTTAGAAGTTGAAACTTGTGCGACCTAAGGATTAACATGTGATTCCTAACATCAATCTTTCACTCAGCCCAAGAATGGACCACTTTGAGAGAACTAGTATAAAGAGATCTATATGAAATTAAATCATGGTTTCAGAGTCGATTGCTGATCATAAACCCCAGCAAAACATTGTTTCTTCCACCATCAAATAATAAATCCATTTTGTCGTACATTACTACTCCAAACATTTCTGATGATTTTTCAATAGAATCTACATTTGAATTAAAATATCTAGGTGTGACTATTGACAGTCACCTCAAGTGGAATAAGCACGTTGCGTATGTGATCAAAAACATCAGATATATTCTGAACAAAATACAACTGAAAACAGTGTATCACGCATTAGTGAAATCCCATATAGCTTATGGAATAGTAGCTTGGGAGGCAGTCGGAAAAACTATTATTAATAATTAGTGATGGTACAGAAAAAAAAATCAAAATTTTATTCTCTAAAACAATTCGATACTCTTCAGACCTTCTTTACTCTGAAAATGAAATCTTAGACCCGAGACTGCTATTTATTTTTCAATTTGAATGTTGAACAGCATAAAATTAAATCCACTCTGATAACTGATAAACACCACTATAGCACAAAAAAGAAACACAATACTTATTTGCCTCCTCCAGCATTGAAGTCTATTGGGCACAATAATTTTAAATTTTTGGGCCCGAAATTCTACAGGCGTCTTCCTCAACATATCTCAAAAATTAATAATATCGAACAATTCAAAAATAAGTTGAAAGGTTCTATCAAATCAAACTCGAGGGTTGATATACATCTACAAATCAAAAACACCTTCATTCATGTTGAATTCGGTCAACAGTAAAGTCCCTTCTGATTATAAATCCATTCCATGATATATATTTTCTGAGATATATTGCTTTGTCCATGCATGTATTAACAGGTGAAACACTCTCTGGAACACTACTTATATTTTTCATTTTTATCTCATGTATTTTTTAAATTTATTTTCTTGCATCATTTCTAGAGATTTGGAATAATGTTTATGTACCATATTATCTACTATTTATACTACTATGCATTTTTTCAACCTATACAAGAATGTGATTTCCTACAGGTTTCACCACTTTGTTGTACATTATTTAGGTTATCTTATGATACTTCTATGTTGTAAAGGTTTCATTTGTGTAATAAATTATTATTATTATTATTAGTAATTATAATCAGAAATAATGTTGTATCTGTTGTGGAAAATTAAAAGAGACAGAACACAATCTTTAGGATTAATTAGAAATGATGAAATATTTGAAACAGTGAGTTGTCAAAATCTTCCTTAGTTACGAACATCAAATGATGCCTAGAGAAAATTAAAATAGATATTTATTTAGACATAAGTGAGGTCATATCAAATTCAAGTTTGTAAGTGAACTAGAATTAGAGATATGAAATTTCAAAATTTGAACTTCTAAAAATCATTAGTTAATCACAATACAAATATAATACAAGTTATCAATAATTATAATTGAACTAAAACCAATATAACCTACCGCAAAAAGCCATACCAAAAAGTGAGATCAAGAAAATTTCCTGCAGCAGATTTCCATTTTCCAAGTCCAGTTTCCAGTGTTTCCACCAAACAACTTCAAGGGTAAACATCACTTCACACTCAAAGGAAACAAACCAAGGTGTTTATACCAATGATTTAAAAGCTCGAACTTTTCCACAATAAAATATATGCTTATGAAAGATATGTTGGAATAGATCAGAAGGACAATACATTTGAATATATTTAGGAAGATATTCCAAAGTCAATATGGAAAAAGACAATTTGTGTAACAGATGATATTTGAAATTTCAATATTATGGTGCGTTTCGAAATTCATGCTTAGTTTATGATTGTTCAACACGTTTATTGAATTGTTCTTTATTAGCATTTATATTGTGTCGCTTCAAAACTTTATCCACAGATACAACTGCAGATCGTTACGAAAGCGCAGAAGGACCAAATATTTTTATTATTTGTTTCTTGGAAATTATGATTTTGTATCTCGAAATTTCGACTTCAATCTCGTAATTTCGAAATTACGACTTCAATAAACTCGAAATTTTGACTTTGAAGTCGAAATTTCGAGATACAAAGTCGTAATTTCCAAGAAACAAATAATAAAAATGTGTGGCCCTTCTGCGCTTCCGTAAATAATGAATGAAATCAATAATAAAATCTATAAAATCAAAATTAATTTCTAAATACAGTATATATACCGTAAAATGGATTAACGGGGTCTCTCAGTCAAAAATCAAAACTCTGCTCTACTTTGACAAATGTCAAACCAAAAAAATCCTATATATGTCAACTTTTTTCATGAATTTATATGTTCAATTCATTGTTTTCTTACTCATTTTTACTGTCCTGAAGAAACTTCCCAATGGAAGCGAACGATTGGCAAAGTAGAGCAGAGTTTTGATTTTTTGACTGTTTTTGACTGAGAGACCCCGTAAATCCATTTCACTACTCATTTCTTTAGTCGCTAAGATTATCCACTTTATATTATCTACCCTATATATGTTCTTCGTTTTTTTTGTGTATTGTATTCGAAGGTATTCTACGAAATAGGGAAAACAATTTTTTGTTATTCAAGCTTTCGGAAAATTCATTTCTATAATAATGAAAATGAAAGCAAACGACGAATGAATGAATGCAATTATAAAAGAAACTCACCAAAGTTAGGATAATAAAAAATCGTGGGTATTTACAAAAAAAAATATAAAATTTGACCGATGAAAAAATATACCAGAAGAGCACTCAAACTGTTAGTAGCCGAAAAAGTTTATGTTTTCGGCAGGAATTTACCAGAACTTAACAGGTGAGAAACAGAATTGAGATCTCAATATTTGAAAATATATTTAATTTTTCAAGTTTTAAATATATTTTGGTTATCATAATTCATATTTGTTCTCATTAATTTATAATAACTTTTGATGGAATAGAAATACTGTCTTCACTTTGATTGGGTTGTTTAAACTTGATATTGACTAACGTATTTGAATGTGTTATTGTTTATTTCACTATTGAATTCAGTTTGTTTTCATATATATTCAAGCAACCATTTTTCATATGACCTGCATAAAATACTTTTCATTGAATATATCCATATCTATATGACGCAAGGCAATAACACAAAAGTTATCAAAATGTTATTAATTATGTTATGAATATTCATTTTCGAAATTTTGATGATGCCCTATGAATAACTACAGGTTTATCAAAATTTTCATTTATGTGACCGTGTCGATTGATGTTTGGAATAATTTTTTCATTTATTGCAAAATTCAGGTGCATGTCAAATTTTTTTTAAAAGATCTTCAATGATACAATCAAATTGAATGGTAATTATATGTATGAATAATCACCGAGATATAAGTTCAAATTCATTCGGAAATGGTTTATGGAAACCTATACATGCTTCAGTTTTTGAATTTTTTCTGTTTTTTTTTCTTCAATTATAATACTATAAACATTGAAATATTTCCAATAGATCAATATTGGTATTGACGAAGCTACAGAAGGGTAATGATGTTTTTCAATCAACAAAATATGTACTGTCTAAAATTCATTACTCATTCAAGTGACACTTCATTGTGAGATTTTCACTGAACTTTCTACAAAACCACATCATGTATTTTACTATCCAATAATTCTTTTAGGAATATTCATAGTACTGATTAGAAATTCTCACAATAAAATGTTTTCTGAATAGGAATACAAAATTTCAAGTTCACAGTGGG
The DNA here is from genome assembly GCA_015342085.1 of Leptinotarsa defecta. Taxonomy (NCBI): domain Eukaryota; kingdom Metazoa; phylum Arthropoda; class Insecta; order Coleoptera; family Chrysomelidae; genus Leptinotarsa; species Leptinotarsa defecta. The sequence goes on from WOGO01008906.1 coordinate 4,624, forward strand.
AATAAAAAATTTTTTTTTTTAAACAGATTCCGAAATAGCAGTCGGAATTTAACAAAATTATTATCAGTGAATACCGTTTTCAACCTTGAAACTTTGTTGAATTCCGTCGTTGAACATGGGAAAAAGACACTTCAAAATTATTTACTGGCTGGTTGTGTATTTTGGTTTGAAATTCATCTATATGTTTCTGAGTCCAAAATTAAAATGACTGAGTATTCAGATCAGAATAAAACAAGAAACTGTAACATTTTCTGAAAGACATCCTATATTTATGCTTCAGCCTTTAAATATATATAGCATTTCATCCATTTCTACAATATTTTACAATTCAAGTACAAAATAGTTGAGACATACAAAATAGAATCCACGTTTATCACAAGCGAACGTCTAAGTGACGGAAGTTTCATAGAGCACTCTGCGCTCGTCATCGACACCCTCCAGATGTCACCACAGATCGGTAACAGTGGGAAGGCTGATGGCCACCTCGATGTCCTCCTCCCTATATGCTTTTTTATTCCTTATGAATCGAACCGCCAACACAAGAAAAGCCGCCCCGGCAGCTACCACCCCCACAGCGAGAATTAGCATTCCGGGATGCACAAAGTTACCGTTCTTTTTATTGTTGGTGTACATCGACATCTTCCCGTCCCACTGCGGCGAAGTTGCCATCGATCCCGATTCCACCGGCTCTTCTGAAGATTTATTAAAACTCTTCTCGTCGCGAGCGATGAGTAAATCCCGAGAAAACTTAGATATGAAGCTGCTATCGCTCGGAGACGGTCTATTACTTGCGGATTCAGGCGTCTCATTAGAATTTCGAGCCGTCATCACGGCGGTTTGTTTAAAAGGATTCGAAGTTTCGGTAATTGCCACTTTACCTGTCTCGTTAAAGCCATTCTCATCGTCTCCGAGCGATTCGGTCCCCTGGAAAAGAGCAGTTAATGCTTGCTTTGCTTCGAAACTTGTTGAAGTAGAAGTTGGAATTGATTTGTTTTTGAATAATTCGTTTTCGCTATGCAAGTCTTCAACAACTACTTTTTTGGTTACATTTTTATTTCCTTTTCCAAAGACGAAGGGTTTTTGCACGTTCGACATACTCGATAGTTGTTTGTGTATAAAGTTCAGCTCAGTTACGATTATTGAATCATCAGTTGAACCTTTTGTTTCCTGAATGTCGACTAGCGGCACTCCCCATAAATCTGGGGGACTAGAGCATACAACGTTGCGGTTTTCCAACGTATCTTGTCGCCTCAACCACGCTCCTAGCCAGTGTAGTTGCGTGCAATTCAAGCGATTGCGTTTAATATGCAGATATCGTAACTGTGGCAGGAAGTGGAGTAGATCTGATCTTATATACTCCAAGTTCGTTCCTGATAGATCCAACTCTTGCAACTGTTTTGAGGCTACTAAAGTCGCCGTATCCGCCAATAGTTGGCGTGCTAGTCCAGGACTATCTGATAAATCCAGTGTGACTAAATCATCTGGAGTGGATAATGGAAAAGAGTTTTCCTCTGCTGGGGATATTATTCTCATTGACGAGAGTCGTAACACCTGGAGTGCAAACGGTCCCGTCAGGCTTCCCGGTTGAAGAACGATGACAGGGTTCCTCGACAAATCCAGCGTTGCTAGAGATTGTAAATGACTGAAAGCGCCTTGTTCTATTACGCTAATCTTATTGTCGTTGAGCAGCAGCACCTCGAGTACCACCAATCCGTAGAGATCCTTCTCCGACACTTTTTCCACGTTATTATGCTCGACGTGAAGGGCTTTCAGTTTATCCGGAAGACTCCTGGGGATTTCGTGTATGTTATTGTCTGAGAGATAGAGGACGGCAAGAGAATCCAGCCGGCCGAGTGCATCTTCTTCTAGTGTTATAAGATCGTTGGATGCCAGATCGAGAAGTTGCAACAGAGGGTACGAGTCCAAATCCCCGCAATTCACCGACCGTATGTTGTTGTCCGCTAATCTAAGAGATCGTATCGAATGTGTTAGAGCGGCCGGAACCTGCTTGACTCCTGTTCGTGAAGCGTCGACTATTTGGAGTTTACGACCGGTGCCCACGAGAACTGCAGAGTCCCGTGATGATCCCAGTTTGACATTGCCGGCTAGTAGTAGGCGTGTTAAGCTAGGAAGTTCGAAAGAGCCGGGGGCAATGCGAAAGAGTTGATTCCATGAAATATCGAGCTGCTGAAGGGCGGTTAGTTGGGAGAAACAGGTCTCGTCTAAGACCTCTAACTGATTGCTGCTAAGGTTCAGGTACTGAAGAGACTGTAGTGGAGTTAGGACGAGCTTGCTGATTGAGGTCAATTCATTTCTAGATAGATCTAGACACTTCAGATTTTCAAGGCCCAGAAATCCTTTGTTACTTATGTTAGCTATTGCATTAACGCTGAGGTTCAGGGATTCCAAAGACTGGAAGATCCGAAAAGAGCTATCGTCAATTTTCTCGAACGAGTTTTGAGAAAGATCAATATCCTTCAGGGTCGACAAGTTCAGAAACAACTGCGGGAGCACTGTGAGTTTATTGTCAGTTAATGTCAGAGACTGGATCCACTCTAACCCTTGGATACTCTCATTGGTGTAATTAAGTTCACTTTTGCTTATTGTTAGATGAGTGAGAACGGGTAAACTCGATTTGTGGTCCTTCAAGCACTTAATGACACTGAACAACTGTGTTTTATTCACGTTACTTAATCGGAACTGCCGAGTAGTATTATCGAGTTCTCTAATAGTGTTTGGTTGATACATATTGCAACTAACCGAAGTGAAGTAGAATGAAGTTTTCGGCAAGTCGTCCCTGGGGTAGTACCTACACTCACACATGTTCGGACACATTCCTTTGCTTACGCCGATCGTGAGCATCAGAATCAACGCCAAATAAAGCATTGTTCCTCTCACATAACGCGATCGCGCAACACTATCGTGTGGATTTGATGAGTATCGCACCGTGAAACATTTCGACCGGCTGCACGCTGTCTACTGATATCTGACACTGACGCTCGACGTCTCGACGCTAGGATTCACTCGTGATGTGCGCATTTTACTGCGCCCTATGAACTGCACTGGTCGGGGTTTTCTCTTTTCTATATGTTCTTTTGCATTCCGAACATGCATGAAGTCAATATGCATTATCCGATTGAGTTTTCTGTTGGGTCATTTGAGGACCGTGGAAGTGACCGCGCTGTTCCTTTATGGGCCCGGGAGAGATGGAAGCTGTTTTCGTAGATTTTACCAGGAACTATCACACTTTTTAGGGGTATTGTCGATTTTTAGTTCCTATATGGTTTCTACGGTAGACAATTTATCGAGATTTTTAATTCTGATCTTAGTCTTTAGTTTCGTGAGGTGAATCAATGAAGTTTACGAAGATAAGGTATCACTCGAGAAATTTGTTAGGAAAGGGAGCTTCTGAAGAAAAAAAGTGATTGATTTCATTAACAATTGACAAAAATGTGTAGATCATGCAAAGAAGAACATTTCACACACAAACGGGAAGAAAACGCCCTCTCGAAACTATCACTTTCATATTAACATTGAATCACACAAAAGAAAAAATACTTTCGAAACAACTATTTCATGAACATTGAGTCATACAAAAAACACTGTTTTCTATTCAGTTTCTACTTCAAACATTAGTTGTGGAATTGAATCAGATATCATTCACAAGATTGCTACAGAATAGTATTTAAAACAGATGAAATTTCACGTACATGGAACACTGTCATTCTCAATGGCGTACATCAATGAATAACATTACAAGATGAAGCACTCAATTAATTCATGAAATTATGACTTTATGTCACGAATCAGTTGAATCTACTCATGTCATCGATGACAGTTCGTATTTACATTTACTGATTAGATCATAGATAGGAATCTTGTGAAACATGAAAAGATCAATTTTTGTGAAGAAAAGTTTTGGCTTTCTACTTCCACATCTTCATACAAAAAATATGGAAATCTTTCAAAGAAAGGAAAAAAATTATTTATGTCAAAATGAACTATCTACAAAAAAAGAGGTTTTGATCATGCATGGAAGGAACCTTTAGACATCAACTGATGTCCGCCCTTGAGGATGACAGTGTTTCATGTGAGTGAATTTTTACCTGTATCGTATACTGTGCCCTGTCATCCTCAATGGCGGACATCAGTTTATGTCTAAAGGTTTCTTTCATGCATGATCTATACAGCTTTGTAAAAAGTTCATTTTGACGTCAATAACTTTCTTCCTTCCTTTGAAAGATGCCCATATTTTTTGTATGAAGATGTAGAAGTAGAAAACCAAAACTTTTCTTTCCAAAAATTGATCCTTTCAATTTTCACAAGATTCATATAGCTTGATAGAAAAAATTGTTTTTCGTATAATTTAATGTTCATATGAAAGTAGTTGTTTCCAAAGTATTTCTTCTTTCGCATGGAATTAGTTTTTTTCTTCCAGTTTGTGTTCCTTAATGATTCACACATCTTTCTGAGGAATTTATTTCAAAATTATCACTTTCTTCTTTTCTTTGAAAGGTTCTCGCTGCAAATATTGCAAAATATAGTGCTAGTTTAAGTTTCTGACTACCAGTAGGTACATATGCAAACACACACGTATATGTATAGACAAACAATGGGTGAATCGTAAGCAATAACTTATTTCAGAGACTGATTTTTTGTAAATTTCGAAAAAATATAGAATCGCCAGATATTTCACAAAAATAATTGCCTAATAACTATTTCTTCGGCCGAATGTGTCATGTGACCACTGTTCGGCTTGAGCAACGTAGACAGTCAATTCTGAGTGGTACACGACCATTTTTTTGCCGAAAGTCTTCGGAGAAATTCGTAAAACTAACCGCCAAAGACGAATCATTCTCCATCATAACAATGCGAGCTCTCACACATCTCCTCAAATAGGTGAATTTTTGAGCAGTCAAAATATCGAATTGATGACTCATCACCCGTACAGTCCTGATTTGGGCACCGATGACTTCTTGTTCCTGAATTTCGAAGGTAAACTGCGTCGTCAACCATTTACGAGCGCCAAATAATAGTTGAAGCGTTCAAAAAGCATGTTTTGGAGGAGTCTCAAGAGGAATAGAAAAACTGTTTTGACAAATTGTTTGAACGAATTCAAAAGTGTATTGTTCATCGAGAGGAATATTTTGAAAAAGAATAAAGCCATTTTCACTGAAAAATGTTTGTTATTATTTGCTATTCCCGAAATATAAATTCTATCCCTAGTGATGAAATTATGTTGAAGACACATTGTAAAATATAATACCCTACTCATATAATAATGGTTTCCCTTTCAGGAAATGAATTTGGAGAAATTTAGCCAGATTTGTTGTTAAGGTTTTATTCACATAAATATTTTCCTCCAATTTCGAAAGTTGTGGACACGGCTGTAGATTGTCGATTTCTAAAAGACATTGAAAGAATTTTTAATTTGAGTTCAAAAAAGACTTAACGACCTCATTACAGGTTTTGGATAACGTTATTAGAGCAACAAATAAGTCAGACAGCGCGGACAACAATGTTAAAAAGATATCAGATTTGGATGAAAATTATGTAAAAAGGAATCATTTTCAGTACTTTTAAGTGAAAATTCAATAGTATGGCATAACGCCGAGATGATGCTATCAAGCATTTTTCAAAGGGAAAGGAAAGTCTTTGATACCTCTTTTTCTCGACAGTTCAATTATCTATCCAGCATTGATTTACTTTTGAAAATCGGTTTGGCCATAAATCTTTTAAATGTTTACCAGTGACTTCCTGGAAATACTGGAGTCTTTTCAAAAAGTTCATTCTTGCATGATGAAATG
>WOGO01008907.1:0-10429 GCA_015342085.1 Leptinotarsa defecta
CTCGTCCAGATATTTTTCTCGAGAGAATTTATCTGATTGAAGCTGGGATGATTCTGCAAACGTGTTAGGAATCACAAATTAAAAGGTAAGACCTCGTTAATCCTTAGCTCGCACAAGTTTCTCAACTTCTGAAAGTTGTCGTTTGTATGGGGGGCGACAGCTGATTTTTTAAACAGATTGTATAAGTATTATTTAGATTCTATTTTATTAGATCATGTTGGATCAGTTTAATTAAAGTAGAATGACTGAGCTTGACTTAGAAACTCAACTTAGTTCAAAATTTAATATTGAGTGGCCAAATGAAATAAAGCAGTTAGTAATTAAACATGTAATCATATTATTTTAATATCCCAACCAATTTCTTATTTTGTCTTGATTTTTGACTGTTTTTACTGATTTTTGACTCCGTTCAGTTTTTTGTAAAAGAAAAATATCAATTTCTAATATTTGTTATTGTAAAACAATTTGTCTTTGAATTTCGGTTGAAAATTTGCAAAAGCTTTAATTTCTTCAATTGCAATATCATGAAAATCCTTCGCTTTTTGTTTTCATTGCCTGTTATATAAGGGTCATATTTATGAAAATAATTTCTCATGTATTTTTTTATTTAGAGTGACTGTCTATCATTGGTAACCTTCTCAAGAAAATAACTATTTTGATTTCGATTTAATAGTTTATTTGAATAACGTTTTCAAATTTACCAAATGAACGATTATGGTGGGTGATATATCAGTGTGGTTGTCCCCAAAAAGACTATCTTATACCGTGTGGCAAAGGGGAAATGTTTTTGTTTTTCGATATCTTCTTGAATGAAGTCAGACAAATTTCAAACGAGATTAACGGATTTAGGTTCTTTTGATTCATCTCCGAACCTAATAGGATTTTCCTGAATTTAAAAAATCTTTCGAATTACCTCTGGAATGGGTAACTTTTTCCTGATTCAATCGACTTTGTACCTCTCACGATTTCCGATTTTTCCTTCATAACACAGTACTGGTATAGTGAAACACATGTTATGGTATTTTTTCACATGTCGGTCTATTCTTGCAATTGCAGCCTATGATTATATATGTTGAAACGAATACAAGTATTTCGAAGTATTTATTGAAATTAATATTTCTGTTTTTTATTGAAACCATTTTTTTGATTTGAAACTACAGCCCAAACACATCACATTAGGTATCATCAGTGATGCTAGGCTGAACCACAAATACGTTGCTGCACTCAACTGTCCCTGAAGGATAAGCGTGAGAAAGTAAGATCGACCACATCCTGCTTTACGAAGACGGCATCTAAGCAAACCACAGAGAACACAATCTTCTCATGTCAGAAATGAACGGGGCTCTCCTTCGAGGATTGTCGATTCCATAGATCGACTGTCCTTTGAAGACTGTTGAGAACAGCAACGGATTTGTGCCGTAGTAATATTCCTAGACGTCTCCTAGACGTCTCCTGGAAGTCTGGCATGAAGGACTCGTGGCCAAAATGACATATTTTGACTACTTGAGACCAATGGTGAGACTAATCGATTTTTTTCTGTCTTTGATTATGTCAATGCAGAGTAGAATAAGAACTCTCTACCAGGCGACTTCTGGAAGCAGGAGACCATTAAGTCACAGTTCTATTACGGCACCTCTTGTCAGTGTAAACATTAGACGTGCCTAAGCCAGAGAACACCAACAAGTTAGTACTCTACGCGTGCGACACAGCTCTACTGGCGAGATCCTACAATCACACGTCAGTTACAGAATACCTGCAACAACAAGCGGATAGACTAGTGGAGTGCGCTAACCCACTTATATCAACTCTGACATGAGTCAGGCGATTCTATTAACCTGGAGGAAGGTACATTCGGGGGGATACGTCGTCTTCAACGGACAGGAGATTCTGTGGCCAAGGAAGCAATATATCTGGGAGTCACCCTCGACAGAAAACTAACATCCAAGTCTCATATCCAATAGAGGTTAGGACTGGCGAAAGCCAGCTCTAATAGACGCAAAATTCAAATCCAAAAACTGCTGGGAAACGGCGGAAACGCTTCCAGATATATATCCAACCGATTCATCGACCGAGACGTTGATCTTAGCACCCAGTACGTGAATGCACTCATGAGATATAACGCCGAGAACATTTTCGAGCAAATCCTGATACACCTCAACCCAGCGCTGCGTTATCTTCACGATGTTCTGAACAAGGACGATCCTAGATTCTGCGATAGGGACAAATACATGAGGCCGACAAAGCTGAACCAGAAATTACCTACGAAGGTCGCTATTCGGCGGTTCCAGTAAGTATAAAATTTGTTAACAATTTCCACAGACGCAAAAACACACTCTCCGGTTAGTTACAGCGGACTACCATGTGCACACTCTACACACTAGAGTTAGGTTTTACAAATAACACTATGAGGGAGCACTAGAGGCTGACTTCCGATCATAAAATGTCAGATTTCAATTATGCTGGAGTATCAAACAGCAAGTTGAAGACTACTCGGAAGTGAGTGGGGGTGGATAGATGATATTTTAGCTTCTGCGGGGGCATGGTGAAAATGCATTTGTGGTTCAGCCTAGCACCACCGACAAGACCTATGGCGGGTCGAAACAACGCTATCTGGTGTTCTGGTGTTGAATCATAAATGCGTTGTGTTTGGACTCTAATTTCCAACTAGTTGCCTCGTACTGAAAGCTGCATTGAAAAACAAAAGACGAATGTCGTCGATGGTCGAAGTGAAAGTTAGGCTCTGCAGCTGATCACCTTACTCAATATTTTGATGTTCTTATTGTTAATTGCATAAATGCCCCAAGTTGTGTAGTTTTTATCCAGAGGAGTTTTTTTACAGAATTTGTTGAAAAAATGTATTGATTTTCTAAAGAATTGAGAGAAACATATTTTGAAAGTAAGTTTATCTTTTACTGACCTGTTATCTAATATGAACTACAAACTTCAGTAATCTATAACGAGCAAGCACCTTACGTTCTTCATTAGAAAACCAATATTTATGACTAATTTTCTATTAAAAATAACAGCCAACCGTCTTCGATTCTTCTCTGTTCAAAAACATCGAACTATTTCGTGTTATCGCTGCACTTTAACTACGTCTTGTAGACTGATGGGCACACAATGTACCGAGATACCGAGAAACGAGATGCATCGGTATCTCGTTTCTCGGTATCAAGATAACACCAAAGGTTCCTATCAAAATAACAAGTTTTGACACACGCTCTTCACACATCAACTCCTTATCCGATATTTCCTCGACGTAGACATGACAGTATCAGAGGTTTCTGTGAAGCAGAAGACAAACAAAAATGGCACGCACTTCAAACTCTGGTCACGTGCATGAGAAGCGATCACTCGTGCCTCAAAGGGCAAGTTCCTGTTCCTCGTGGTGTTTATCTTTTGTTTCACCGCCCTCTCTTCGAGTCAAAGTAGCCGAAAGACATTTGGTGAATTATTGCGGAATTTGACGGTCCGGCGTTTTTCGTCAATTTGGAACGACATCTGTTCAGCGAGTAGATCTCCGGCTCTTCCTAGTGATTAGTATGTCATTGCTAAGTTTGATGATATGGATTCAATGTTAGACATAATATCGGTTTGTAATAACAACCTCCTTTTCAGAGCTGAATGAACCAGAAGTTATAATAATAATAATAATATTATTTATTTTAGGATACTAAAAGTGAAGGTGGGAATTTGGCTACAACATCACTTCTTTTCGCATAATCGTCACAGTGTTCACTAATTCGTAAATTGAATAAAAGGCTAATGAATTTTTTGAAAACACTTTTTTTATGAATCTAACGATCAGTTCCTTCGACAACGTTAGTCGTCAAATGATTAATTCGTAGTATTAGTTGTTTTTGTTATTGTATTTTTCTACCTGTTTATGAATTCATGTAATTATGTTATATGGATTCAATAGTAAACACTGCATTCTTTAGTAACTATAGGAGCTTTGGCCCTTTTCATACATCTGAATCTACATTTTTCGATTTCTTAACTTTTGAAGGCATCTAACAACCATTTGACATGTACAGGTGTCAACAATTTCAGGCACTCTTCATTTATTCTGTGGGAGATCTCTAAGGCATGTTGAACGACACTAGATTACTTCGATCTATAAAACCGAATATGTGAAACATGTTTCTTATAGCGAGCTGTTATAGTCTGCTTAGTTTGACCAATATAGTTTTATCGCAACTCCCACAGATTACTTTGTAAATTATTTTCTGTCGTCTTGTAAAACAGAGTCCATACATACTGTGGGTCTGTGACTTGACAAGTATCCAGTTTATGTATTCATCTGTTCCAAAATTGTTTTGCGTTATTTCGTTTCTGAAAAGAAAAGTGAACCAACTTTGATATCCAGATGATGCAGGATGCTTCCGTCTACGAGTTGTTCACCCACTCAGCAATCCTCGCATCGTTCTCGTTTGAGAAGGACCTGTTTTCCACTTTTGTTTATCCCAAATTTCATACCGATATCATGCATGCATCCTTCCATCACATTCAAGGACTGATGGAGATCCTTTTCTCCAGAGGTTTAAAGTTAAAAGTCATATAAAACAAATGGGTGACCTTATAGTTTCCGGGGTACCATAGTTATACCCTTGAGTATTTCATTATTATTTCTTTCATTAATTTTTGAACCTTAGTTTGCGCTGGTCGGGACCTATCTTCCGAACCCCTATACATTCAGGAGGGCGCGCCAGCATTGTCAACCAACGATCACTCTCCACATTGTTGGATGAGTGAGCATTTGGTCCGAGAATCATGTGCTCTGAGCAAGCACAGTGAGCCAATTATGACAGCCATTTGCATTTATCCGGCTAAGATTTCTGCCTGAGTGCGGCAAGCTGGCATGGTTTGAGTTTCAAGAGAAAATCTCGATATTTTATCTGTTTTTCCTTCTGTTTTCGGACGATATTCGTTTCGCCAGGAACTGAAAACTCCACGACAAATATAGTTATGCTCTGGAGGTCGAGAAGGACTACATCAGGCTTATTAGCTTGTATGAGCCTGAGGTGGGAAACGAATAGCTGCTCGGGCAGTTGCCCCGAAGGAAATGCTCCTATTCCTGATTACAAACTATGCAGAACATTATCATTATTATTACTCGAATCAAAATCACTGGTCTTGATCTTGGTTGCTCTTCTCAAGGTAGGAATTGAATCAATACAAACCGTTATCTCTCATTCCAAGGTGAGCTTTTTTAGCAGAATGAGATTATTGGACTAACATTGCACGCCACTGTCAATCTCGAGTGCTCATATCGCATGCAAATATGCAACAAAACATTGTTTGGGTGTACGGCGCTAACCGTAATTTATCGTATTTGTACATTGCGATTTTTTGCGCAAATAAATGAATAGCGACCATGGTGAAGGCGGTAGCATTTCAATATTATTCCATGGCATTCTGAGAATTCTTAACAATTATTCAAATATCACTGCCAATTCTCTGGAAAAAGTGCTTTATTGCCCCGGTTGTTAGCGCGAATAATTTATCAAATCTATTCGATAATTATTCAAATTTAGTCTGTTTGGACTCGATGGCTGCCATTGGTCCATGGCGCGGACCTTGGCTGACAAGGGCACCTAATGCAAGCCTGCTTGATTCCAATGAAGTGTTTGATGATCATTGAAACGTTACCCATGAATGGGATAGTGGGCGAGTGGCATGGAAATTAAATATCGAAACATTCATATTTCCTAACATATCTACACAGTAGATTCTGGTAAATGCATGTATTCAACAGTCATCGTGCTATTTGCGAGGAAAGTAATTATTTCTCGGCAGGCATTTACCAGACCCTACCATGTAGGTATCTTGGAGAGATAAATAATGTTTCAAGATTTCGAAAAAGAAATTTTTCATACGTATATCTCTCCTCGAGTCTCTGAAGTTATTCCGATTCCAATCCAAGTCGTCATTTTCCAGGAATATGCTTTCGAAAAGAAACGATAAATTCAATAGTAATCAGAGAAGGCCACTATAATGGCAAAATGTTCAGCTTTCACTATCCAACAGGTAAATATACTTTTTATAAGCTTTTATTTAACTTTCAATGATGGTATGTTAGTTCAAGTCAAATCTTGCTACTGAATTTTGAAGCACTTATATTCAACCAAAGCCCCCTCCAGTCTCCCGAGCTATGCTGAGAACTGACAATATCGTATATTCATGAATTTGGATCCCATATTACCGAATGAAGAGGTTATTTTGAAGTATTTGTCGAAATCATAACACAGAATCTTATAGAAACGAACAAATAATGTAATGTGCTGCATAACACTTTTCCTGCTATTTAACTGGACGAAGAATTAATAATTTCATTAACATGAAAAACATTCGATAAGTTTGATTTATAACATAGCCCTCCGGCTTTCGAATTTTCAATTACAGAGGTTTTTCAATTCTAGTGGATCTACTGAATTCTTTTGCAGACGGTCGGTTCCTATTTTCAGTGATCATAAAACACATACATAGTGAGTTCTATCAAACGGTTTTCTTAAATATCTCTTTTGTAGGGAAAATAGTATAAGCAAGTGATGCATATGCGAAGACTGAGATAGAAATTGGTTCAATTACTACGCCAATCTCTCTGTTGGTCTGTTATAATATATTTTCCGTTAACCTGTTGTTGCCCACCTACGACGGGGTGTTACATTTCAACGTACGACTCCTAAGCACGGCATCATATTTGCCTGCTACAGTTTGGTAGTTTCCACGATACATTCAAGGTAATACCATGGTACCAATTTCATAATTTCATGAAAGTTTCCAGAAACTGAGGACATCATGAAAGCTTGAATGGCCATTAACATTAGAAGCATACTCAATTCAATTTTTAGATTCATCGTCCATTTTCGAAATAATGTGATTTTCATTGATCAGAAGAACAGCAATAAAGAAATATTGGTTGGGTAATTATTATTATCGATTATTGGAGGGATGCTCAGATTTGAAGATGAATGTTGCAAATGTCGTTTGTTGGATAAGATAAAAAAAATCATCTTGAGTTCATAAGTGGAGAGCGATGTATTATGAAACTTGGGAGCCATAATGATTCTTGTATAACCATACCTATTTTTCTTTTTATGAATTTGCATCGAAATTTCGACATTCTTGAAATAAGGTTAGTTAATCTCAAATGATGTCATTGAGGTTTATCTCAAATACTCAATGCTCTTCCCTAATGAATTATCAAAACTAGAAATCTATTCATTCGTACCCTCATATCGTGCTTAAACATTTTTCAGTTGCGACAACCTATTCAATTTTATTTTAGTAGGTAAAATACATTTTAAATTATTAAATCCTCGTTTATTTTTACCAAGGATAACTTGCACATTCAATTCATTGGATATTACAATTTGAGAAGGTAACTCAATATATTTGTATCATCAGAATCCACATTCAACCTATAAAAATACAATTCATTTTCTGTTAAAAGAACTTTTCAAATATCAGTTTTCAGATTCTGGGTACATTCATCAAGTAACCGTTTGAAACTCCCAATAAGGTCACTTCTTTCGAATTCCTCAACTATATTATCATTATTTCCGATAACCTTCATTCGAGATTTGTTCTCAGTAAAGTTCCTGGTTTCGAAAGGTATTTGAATTTAGAAAGATTGGTGGGTCGGTTTTTGTAACTCTGGAGACCTTAGCAAGACATTTTGATTTCATCCATCTGGCAAAGCAAGTGGATTATATTCAGTAATTATGAACATAGGTTATACCTATTCACCACCAAACTAGAAGATGAAGTTGCAGACATCCATTTCTTTCTCACTTCTTCATCAATTAAAAAGGAATCAAACAATAATTTTTTTTTGATGATCTATCAAAAAATCGATGGCCAGAACTTCTCTCTCCTGACACTTTTTCAGTACTTCTGGATCCTTCTATGGTATTGCCTTAAATACAGAAAGCTATCTAGATGGTGACCAGTATCCCAAGATTTTAATTTTCTTTAAGTCTTCCAAGATCAATATATGAAATTCAACTTTTATGAACTATGTTATAGAGCAAATAATTACGCATTGAATCCGAGTAACTAACTACTACAAAAATGTACACATAAAGCCTTACGAACTAACCTATAATTAATTCAGTATTGGCAATAAGAACAGTGACTGACATTCCAAATGAAAGGGACGAAAATTTTTTGATCCGGGGTACTAATTAATCTGGGCATATAAGAGAAGTTTCGAAGTGAGGAATTGGAAAAGATTTAATGTAATGGAAAACAAAAATGCAATAATCGCATTTTTTATATCTTATCAATCCGTCAGAAAATGAAGAAAACTATAAGCCTGACGCATGAATTTTGCATGTCAGGGTAGTTTAGTTGTGGGAAAACAAGGGATTCTTACAGCATGATCTCACATTTCCTCACATGAGGAAATCAAAAAATATAGGATATAGTATAGGATATTCACGTTAAGAAGAGAATGAATTTATTTTTGGTAATTTTGTACATCCAACATAACAACGTTAAAACTCCCAATGAAATGCATTCAGACGTTGCCGAATCTGAAAAAACTCGAAAACTGTGAGTCTTTCTTTCTTCTCGAAACTAATCATTTCTTTTGATAAAACCTGCGTATATTCAATATACCTAAAGTATTGTCGAAACAGTCTGAACAAATTTGTATTTTACTAAGTAAGTTAAAGGAGGTAAGGTCAATAACAATAAAACAAATCAACGGTACAAAAATATTCGAAAGTTCGAAATAGTGCACATGTTGGCAACGCCGTAACTTGTCATCTTGTTCTCTTCTTAACGTGAATATCCTATAGTCTTTGAAAAACATGGAAAGTTGTATGCCATCCGTGAAATAATGAACTGTGAAATAGCGTATATATTTATAAAACTGCCAAAAGTAGAGAGTATACAAAAGGGGTCCAAGAATCGATCCCTTCTTTTCATAATCGCAAGATGAGACAAATTTTCCTAAAAATAGACGAAGCTCTTTCAGATAGACATTGCCTGACTACTTCTACGACAGCAAAATCCTATAAAATGTAAATAAGCTAGTAGAATACGGTGGTTAATTTTGTCGATGGCCTTGGAGTAATCAACCAGCACGAGAGTACATAGTTCCTCATTATGTAGGGCAGCAAGTCTGCCACACTCACTTTTAACAAAGCTGTGAGCGAAGCTGAATCCATGCGATAAGTGGAAAATTCAGCAAGATGCGTGTCCACATCACAACAATCATTTCGTACTGAAAGATATTTACTTCTGAATCAGAGTTGTGGGCGGATGGAAAATTACTATCTCAATGAAGTCTGTCAGCACCGTCATCTTCTCAATACCAATTAAAATCTTCCTGTAATCCACTCACCTTTACAGGACAAAATCACACCCTCTCGCCTTCAAGCTGTCTACTTAGATTGATTTATTTCTTCATAATTTGTCACATTATGTTTATTTATTGGGTCATTAATTGTTAGATATATAGGAAAGATATTTACCATGTACTTTGTCCATATATAATGAGGCTAGAAAGTGATTTGCGTGCGTTATTTTCTAATGTACCGATAGACTCATGGAACTGATTGCATATGCATTCGGTGAACGGAGAGAGTGAGAGATAAAATAAACGGTTCTATTACCGTGAGTCATGTATCGGATAACCTAAGGCTCTTCTACATGTTGTTTCAAAAACTTAGGGGAAAGAACCATCCAGAGTGAAATATTAATTGACTAGTGGCGTACTGACATGATTTAATTGAAAAAAAAATATGGTGGAAATTCAAACATTCAGGAACTATTTAGGAATTACTAGTGACCCCACAATTTTCTCTGTCATTGTGTCAGATCAGATTTTAATCAATAATGATGACCATTGGTAAAATTCACTCAATCAAAAGTATGTCCAGAATGGCAAATTTTAATTTTGGAATAGGTAAGAACCCATATACCTGAAAACAACATTGAACTGATGCAATTTCAAACTTTATTTTTCACTCGTGACGCATCGTTCTTTAAAGCTCCTTGGATTTATCATCCCGCGCGATAGTTTTGATTATTCAATTATCTACTACTAATATATTAATTTGACTTGTTTGGTATGAAGGACGTGAAATGTTTCTGGTAGGTTAGGTTAGGTTAGGTCCAAATAAACCCAGCTTCCTAACGAAACCGATTCATTTGTATGGTGAGTGGTCTTTCAGGTCAGATGGTAAGGGTACGGCTCTGCCGAACTCTAAAAACCTGATTTGGTCCCCAGCGGGACAGACACAAAGTATGTGCTCTACTGTTTAATTATTTTCCAAACAGAGGTGACATACACTGCCTTCCGATAGTCCAAGTCTCTGCATATGATGATTCAAATGACAGTGACCTGTAAGAAGGCCTGTTAGACATCATAGTTCATCCCTACTGTAGTCCAACAGCTGTTTGGTATCAAGGTTCT
>WOGO01008908.1:0-10429 GCA_015342085.1 Leptinotarsa defecta
CGGTAATTCCAAATATTTAATTACGCCTAATGCCACCTAGCGGGTAGCTGAAAAAGATAGTACATAGTACCACTACTCGCCACTAGATGTCGTTAAGAGTCACAATACACAATAATAATTGAAATGCAAAAAAAGCGTAAGTTTGCTTAGGTCACATACTTTGCGACTATCCTAGTCTAGAAATATAGTTAAGGGCAGAAATTGGCCCTTAGAACTAACTGAAAAAATCATTATGGCCCAAAGGGTTCAAAGTTTGGAGACCAATGGCCTAGAACATTAAAGAAAGGTTGGAGGTAGATACTTTCACAGGAAGTGTTCAAGTAACTTGGCACATTCGATTCCACTAAGAGCGGTACATATCAGAAATACGCGACGGACTGTGGCTGCTCATCGCTTTAAGGTTCAACTCGTTACACCGAACTTCCACTGTTTGTGAACTCATTCATCTGGAGAATTGCGTTTATGTGGAATAAACTTGCCGAGAACGTTTTTCCAAATGGATTCAATCTCTAGCGATTCAAATCCAATGTCAATCGCTACTTTCACACAGGCACCGCTCTGAGAGCGCCTTAAGGATTTTCATGTAGTGCTTGTGTTTCTTCCTTGAGAATAAAAACTTCGTTTTATATTTTTCCGAAATTTTTCGTCATTAGTTCTTTCAAAATCGAGTAAAAACGATGGTCGATGGTCACTTACATTTGACATGAACTTGGCAATACCGTAGAAGTTATTCATATTGCATATAAAGGATAGATGTGAGAAGAACCGTCTCATGGGAGGAAGCTTGAAAAAGTGTCCAACTTTCAGTAGTAAATAACAGTTCAAAAACCCTCCAGAATGGCACTAGCGTAGGCACGGGGTATGATATGAATTGAATAGTTGATAACTGATTGAATTATGCTGAGTTAGGAAATTTAATATATTGAATGACTAGAGTAGTTAGTGACAGAGTAATATACAAGACCTCACATGTTTACGTAGTCCACACTTATTTCGCAAATATAACCCAAAACTATTGCTGTGGCAAAATGTGGAGACATCGATTGCATTTTCTTATCAGTTTTAAATAATACTTTTTGTAATTTTGTAGTGCTTACTGTTATAATAAATTTCTCTATCCTATTTTGATAACTTTCAGCGGCACTTTTTTTTGCCCTGTTCCCACTGTAGTGCCATCCTTAGCATATTTCAACGGACACTTTTTCACACACAGAGACTATTCTCCGTACCTCTAACCTCCATAATACTGCATAATTTAATTTTCTTCTTCTTATATTCTTGTTGTTCCCACTGTGGGTGCGAGATTGCCAAGTTACTACTTGGCTGTCGGGCATAACACATAGATGGCGCATAGTTTCGTTGCATTCACCACTTTTACAGTTAGTGCTGCTACCTATCAAAAGGAAGCTGTTGAAATTTCGTGATATTCATTATAAGTTTGTGAGTCATTGTGCTGAGAGTAACAATACTTTTTTATTAAAAAAAAATGGATCGAAAACAATTTCGTCTTTGAATTTCACACTGATTCTTGATGGGAAAAATGTCGTTAAAGCGAAGCAATAGCTTGAGATATGTTATAAGGATTCCGCTCCATCTGAAATATCAATTAAACATTAATTTGCTAAACTTCAAATGTGGTCGTAGAGACACCGATGATACAGAACGCAGTGGACGTCCAAATGAGGCAGTTACACCAGAAAACATAAAAAAATCCACAAAATCGTTTTGATGATCGAAAAGTGAAGTTGCGTGAGTTAGCTGACATTGTAAAGATCTCAAAAAAACATGTTAGCTTTATATTGCATGAGCATTTGACTATGAGAAAGCTCTTTTCATAGTGAGTTCTCGAGTTCGCGAGTTCACTATTGACCAAATACAAGATCGTCTTAATGATTCTGAGCAGTGTTTGACCATGTTCAAACATAAAAAAACCGGAATTTTTGCGTCAATATGTGACAATCAAAACGTATTCAAAACGATCGTCATCTAAGTGGAGGACAACTGGTGCACCTAGTCCAAAGCGCCCGAAAGCACAACATTCATCTTCAACGGTTATGGCCTCGGTGTTTTGGAATGTGCGTGGTGTAATATTCATCGACTATCTTGAGAAACAAAATACCATCAACAGTGAATATTATATAGCGTTATTGGAGACAACGCATTGCAAAACAATGACAAAACTATATGAATTGAACTTCGAATTGTTCCCATATCCACCGTATTCGCCAGATTTGGCTCCCGGCGACCACTGGCTGTTCGCAGACCTCAGATAAATTATCCAACGAACGTAGTATTGAAACTTTATAGCGGCGCTGGAATGATTGTGTGTCTCTTGATTGAGAATGAGTTGATGTATAAAGCCAATTTTGAAACAAAAAAAATGCTGTTTCTCTCTTAGGTCCGGGACTTTTCAACCCATGTGTTATTTTTGAGATCGAATTATTGGTTAGTTTCAGAATTGTTAAGTATTTCATATCCAAAACAAATAGGTACTTCATATTTGGAAGATCTTTGTCTGAGTAGTATTGACTGAATAGCTATGTTGTATATTCATTCATGCTTCACAAAAATTATATACATTTTGGTACGTGGTGTTCCGTTTTCTTTTATTTTATTTTTTATTTTTATTTTTCTCTTTATGTATTTGTCTATTGATGATTTTCACTCAATTTCCAAAATTTGTATTCGACGCGAAATTCGGCTGTTTCCTGTTCCGATTAAATATATGGAGCGCTCCTCGTATCAATATATCTGGTCGGTCGCTGAAACAGCAGCAGAACAACAGGGATTCGATATACAGTGTGTCATTTGTAAAACTTACAATGTGATATATCTCACGAACGAAAGCTGATATCAAAAAATGCTTGAAACCGTTTCTAGGATAGTAAGAGGGAACTAAAGTGACATGAAAGAGAACTCACCCCCATCAATTCCCTAGGCCCCACCCACCAAAACACAAAAAGTTTAAATGACAAACCCCTACTTGTGATACATCATTGAAAATACTATAAAAAATGCTATCCAATGTATAAATTATAATTGCACAGGGTGGAACAATAATTGCGAAACTTTGGCTTAAATGGAATATTTAATGAGGTTTTTGTTGAACTACAAATTTATTAAAAATGTCAATTAGGTAAATGTTCAATGCACGAACTTTGGCAAATTTTGTTCTAGTAATGGCGCGACATGCCTGCGTAATTATTTCTCGCAATTCCCCAAGTGACGCAGGTTGAGTTTTATAAACAACTGACTTGAAGTGATCCCACAGAGAAAAGTCAGGTAGCGTCAAGTCTGGCGACCTCGGTGGCCACTCAATGGTACCTCTCCATTTGTTCAGATAATTAGTATCCAACCAGTGCCTAACTGGAGCTACATAGTGAGGATGTGCTCCATCTTGTTGGAAGTGCAGCAAATTTTTGTCTACAGCTAGGTTGCCTTGGTCGTCCTTTTGGTTCTCTAATTCATGCACAATTAAAAGTTCGATGGTGTTTTCCAGCATATCGAGATAAATGTCGCCACTTAAATTGCCTGGTATGAACAAAAGACCAATTATAGCATCTCCTAATATTCCTGCCCAAACGTTCAGTTTTTCAGGATATTGAGTGTGACCTTCTCTGAATCGATGCAGGTTCGCATCACTCCAGTACCGACAGTTTTGTTTATTTACATTACCATTCAGCATAAAAGTACATTCATCACTGAAACAAACATTTTTTAACATTTTCGGTTCAACGCGATTTTTTTCAGTCATGAGTTCACAAAACTAAATTCGTCGGTCTAGATCATCATCGCCTAGTTCTTGAAGAATTTGTGTTTTGTACGGGTGAAAGTTATGTAATTTCAACACCTTTCTACCCGACTCATGTGATAGTCCTGTCACTGCAGATATTTGACGTGTTGATGCAGTAGGCTCCATTGAAAAATTTCCAAGGATCAGTAATCTTGGGGAATTTTTTATTTTGCACTGATCCCGTTTCTCTAAAATTTTCAACTGAATCGCGAACGTACACGTGCCTAACATTTTTGTCCGGATGCCTTTCATGAAATATTTGAACTGTTTTCAAATAACACTGGTTCTGGGAGCCACATATGACAGTTATCTCCACGCGCTCAGGTATACTGTAAATCATCGTGACAACTACATCTGAATGAGAGTACAGATCTTACAAATGATGAAAACTAATGACACTTAAAAGTCTCAAACAAACCATATATTATTGACTCTGACATAATTCAAAAAACAGATCCTTCCAACTTGTTTTGCAAAAATGGCAAATTAAGTTTTTATTCAACAAAAAAAGTATTGACACATACTCATCATTTGAAATAATAGTCTGGGAGTTAGCATTACAAATAAAAAAGTCATAGTAAGCCGGCTGATATTTAAGTTCGTGCAGATTCGACAACAGGCTGGATTATTGTTTACAAAACAACGGAACCCACTTCGAACATTAACTTAATTGATAAATTTGTAGTTCAACAAAAATCTCATTAAATAATTCAGTCAAGCCAAAATTTCACAATATTGCTTCACCCTGTACAATTATCATTCAAACATTGGATAGCATTTTTATAGTATTTTCAATGATGTATCGCAAGTAGGGGTTTGCAATTTAAACTTTTTGAGTTTTGGTGGTTGGGGCCTAGGGGGTTGAAGGGAGTGAGTTTTTTTTCATGTCACTTTAGTTCCTCCTTGCTATCGTAGAAACAGTTTCAAGCATTTTTCGATATTAGCTTTCGTTCGTGAGATATAGCCCATTGTAAGTTTTAAAATAGACACACTGTATAGTACCTAGGCGCCGGAAAAGGCAAAATTCATTTGAGTTCTATATTTTTTGTTATAAAATAGAAATACTCGAATTCAATTTTATATCGTGAATCGGAAGAATTTTTGTATTCGTCTCAGATGCTTGCTGCTTTTCCTCAAATGTCGATGGAAACCTTTATTTATCCTCATAATGACTTGTTCACTCATATCTTCGAAACGAAAAATCGTAAATTAAAATATAAATCTATTGGGAATGCCTTTTTGAAGAGTCTGATATTGAAAATCAGCTATACTTTCGTGTCAGAAAGTATCGAAATTTATGTTCAATGATTGTTTATTCAACAACTGATGTGAATTGAAGAACTCCATCGTAACATTAGGATACATGGATACAAATAAAAATATTCATTCATTCCAACACTCCCTATAAATGATTATTTGCTGAAAATCAACTGCAAACAACTCATTACTAATTCATTCCTCAGAAGTAAAAATCTTTGTGTAGACAAAATATTCGTAAATGTATCAGGAATTTCATTTTTTCCTTCAATATAAAATATTTTGATCACCTTGTTGACATTCTCCCTTAAGAAATAGTATTCATACACTTGAGAAAGTTACTGTGCTAGCGAAACATGTGATAATATTTTTCAAATAAAGTTTGTGGAGATCAAATAATCGTGAGGTGTAGTTTTTGAAATTAATATGGATCTTCATCAAGCAATGGCCGAATCAATCAGGAAAAAAATGAAATGGTATTTATAACATTTTCTTCAAATGTCGACACACCGCCAAACAGAAATAATATTACGCTTCAAAACAAAACATGCATTCGACCAAACTGCAACAGTCTATCTATTCAAAAAACCGAAAAAAAAATTATTGGCGTAATAGTCAATCAACACCTAGAATGGAAACCTATAACTTATGTATACATCTTCAATTGAACTATTATTCAGATACTGTATAGTAACACTAGCTTTTTCCTGCGGTTTTGCTCGCATTTATGCCATCAAATAAGTGTCAGTACAATAGAAATGAATCAATATGAGAACTATATTTTAATGCTTGGCTGGGATTATCGATTGGATTGGATAGGATATTATCGTGACTGTGAATAATACATTGCGAAGGTATTACGTTACTAAGGGTTGGAACTTCATTACTGGAATGCTAGATGACGTTAAAGTAGCTAGATTTTGAGATTTTTTGACAAACAATTTTTTTTCTTACCTAATAAATATTTTTTTATTAAAAAAGTATCCTATGTAGCTTATAATACCTCCAAGAATATGTGTATAAAATTTCATGATGATCGATTGAGTAATTTTTGCGTGAAACCGTAAAAAACAAATTACCATTCCCATTTATAATATTAGTAGGGAAAAAAGTAGGAATAGGGATGGGAAGGCTCATATAATAAGCATTTCAAAATTTGAAAACTACTCAAAACTGTATACTTTTTTCTTTGTTATAGTCCGAATATTATGCAAGATATTGTTGACCTCTTCAATAGTGATCAACCTAAATGAAAAATCACATTGTGAATCTTGAATGTTTTACTGAGAACATTATTTTTCCATCACAATTACTGGTTATATTTTGTAGATAGGGAGAAAAAAAATCGTTCAAAGAATTTGGGTTAGATAAATGCTCAGGAATCGAATTTTTCGGACTTGAGCAAACACTCAGGTTCCTAAGAGTTTTCCAAGATGCTTTCGAGTCACTGAAAATGTATGATTTCTTAGTTCTTTGTACCTATCAAAATCTGATTGAATTTTTGTTCATTTGAACTTCTTCAGCGCTCTATTTCCTTCTTTTTCAATACTACGAGATTTTCTGTTAGCCAAGGTACTGGTTGTTTAGGCATGAAATAAGCATCATTGTGAAATACCAAGAAGATGAATGTATTGAAAATTAAAATTTTTTTGTCGAGATTATTCTCAGCAATGACATTGTGCCACGGGAGATCATGAAAATCATCTAAAAGATTAGTTATATTGAAATCTCAAAAATAACGATATGTGATTATTCTGGGTTTGTTGTGTAGAATAGGAATATTCACTTCTAAAAATGTCAAATCATGATCTGAGATTCCATGTACAGGCAAGGTACCAAGTTTGTTCACTAAATCAGTGTCCGAAACTAAAATAACATCAAGTAATGTACCTACTAGAAGTGCTAGTAGTTCTTGTTCCAACGTTGATAATTTGTGAAAAACCAAATTATTCAAGGCATTGAATAAGCGAATTATCTAAATTGAAAAAAATCTACATTTAAATCTCCCAAGCAAGTTATGTCAATGTGATATGTCATAGTCAAGGCATTATTCACATCTTGTATTATGTTATCCAGTATAGCACTAGGTGGTCTATTAAAAACGCCAAAAATCTGTTTAAAATCTGCAACTCCTCCACCCCTACCGATTCCTATTCTTGCGGAAGAATGTATACCCAGAAATATCAACTACATCAGAGACAGTATCCGGTCTTCATAATGTCTCAGACAATAACATAACATCAATATTGTTATCTAAAATAATTTCTTTGAAATCATGAAATCCTGTAAAAATAGATCTGATATTTAAATGCCCAATTTTCATTTCATTCATCATTGCATATGATTAATAGTAGATATCATTATCTGAATTTGAAAAAAGTTCACATACAACACTTTATTTATAGCAGGTAAAAGTTGATGATGATGATTTATTGAACAGATAAGAGATAAGAATGAACAGTTTATTAGCTCACTTTCAATTATCCAAAAATACCTAAAAAAGAAAAAAAAAGTTTGATTACAGTTTACTCAAATAGTTTTCATTTTCAATAGCAAGCCTTTTACCATCCTTCAAAGCATAAATGTTCCCATTATAAGACCAAACAAAGTTCTATAGATGGCAGCCTCCATGAGTTTGAGTCTATTCATCTCGTACGATCGACTTTTCTTCTTCTTCTTCTTTTCTTTCTGATTCAAGCATTACATTTTTTTCTTTCAACTCCTTAATAACTACCCTATTGAGTACAACTTCTTTGTTCATATCACTAATCTTCTGTTCGATTTCAGCAATTTTTATATTGACGGTTTTTGCTACACTGTCTGAGACTTTTTGGACAATTTGTTCAATGAAATTCTCCTCTTTTAAAATAGCATGAATACTTGTACTCATGGAATTTTTCATTTCATCCTTGATTTCACGTATAATCACCATTGTCACTACTTCAAATCAATGATCATAGTTTAATTAGTTAGGTAAAAATCAATGTTCCAGAAAAATTTGATACACAAAACTGGCAACGGTAATGAAAATAATAATGGATGAAACTATTTCTAGGATACCCCATTACTGAAATTCACTCACAAGTCCCTCAACTTCGAGTTCATTCCTTTCAGTATGCAGAAACCAAACAGCGGTTTATTTCGCAATATACTATACAAATAAGTACGGGAGACAACAAACAACATCAAATAATGTTCCAATTTCGCGAAAATAAACAAACTTCCGAGTCATTAGCTTCACAAATCCTGCAATGAATTTTGTATTAGTGTTTGAACAGAAATTTAGTGTTTAGGGGTGAAATCGTTCCGCCACTTGATGTTTACTCAAAGTTCAAAGTTTTGGAGTTCAACTCCAATACCAATGAAATTAATGGAATTATTTCTACTGTAATCAAACGGCGAGAACAAAGGTTAGAAGTGTATTTATCTTTATGAAACATTCTCAGTATTTCCTCAGGGTCTAAACAAATAAAAATTTTCAATTTCATTATGGTTGATTGCATATGTAGAGGTAATATTTTCTATATTTTTGATGAGTATTAATGCAGGTCTATCACTTCACCTGAAAATTCATTATTCATCATGTATTATAAAAAAATATTATAAAAAATACGCTTTTGAGATGTTTCAAGGTTAGAAACATATGTTTCCAATTATGGAATATTCAATTAATTGTCTATTATTCTTCATTGGTCTCACAAGCTTTTATTCAACTTGCTAATGGACGAAGCTTCCGCGACCGAGGTTTTCAATGTCACTATTTTTCGGGTTCGAAAGCCGTGGATTTTTGAAATTTTTTCCTGATGTTTCGCTGACGCGAGTGGCTAGCTTCTTCAGAGGTTTATACATTCCGATGACTGAAGCTTACGTTTTCGTAACGTGTTTATGCTGTGTCAAGTAGTTTGAAGTGCTACATGTACCTGACTCAAGTAATTTGTCGTCAACATTCATTGACTATTTTTCACCTACTGTTATGCTTTTTGCTATCCTTGAACTTCTCAGAATGGAGTTCCATATTCGATTGAGGTTCACCGCTTCTTCTTTTCTGTTCTGTTATAATTATCTGTGTGTTTCTGTTTTCAAGCACAATCTTGTGGTTTCCTCCACTGAGTGCGTGTTCTGCCACAGATGATTTGTCTGTTTGACCCAGACTGCAGTTTCTTCATGCTCCTTCAGCCTTGTTCCCATGGATCTTTTGGTGGTTCCAATATATACCTTCCCACAAGGGCAAGGTATGCGGTATATCCATGCTGCTGATAGTGAGTCCCTTTTGTCTTTTGCTGACCTGGGGCTTTGTTGTATCTTCCTGGTGGGTTTGGAAACTGTTTCAATGTCGTGTTTCCCCAATAGTTTTTCGGTTGATTATGATGCGGTGAAGCGGAGAGAGGGAAGAGGGGATAGGTGAAATCACCCGAATGACCTATAAATAGTCATTTCTCGAAGACGATTGTGTATACTAACAATAGGAATGTCGTGAAGTAACTTTTTTCTTTTAATTTTTTTTTCTTGTTCA
This sequence comes from Leptinotarsa defecta, assembly GCA_015342085.1. Lineage (NCBI taxonomy): Eukaryota > Metazoa > Arthropoda > Insecta > Coleoptera > Chrysomelidae > Leptinotarsa > Leptinotarsa defecta. The sequence continues at coordinate 9,564 of WOGO01008908.1, forward strand.
GTTTTCAATAGTTGCTTGTACTTATTTCATTGTTATTCCGATTGAGAGTTTTTCGCTTGATAAAATTGTTATTTTTCGCTATTCTTTTCAATTTTATTGATGCTTTCAGGGATTTCAAATCATTTAATATCATATTAGACCATGGAAGTCCGAACTAATGAAACGCCTCATACAAATAGAAGTTGTGAAACAGGCTATATTATTTAAAAACTGCAAACCGTTCATTCAGCTAGAATTACAGAAAATTAATCCTCCAGATTGTCTCCAACACAAGACTAGTTCACGAGTTGAAAACACGTTGATTCTAGCCATTGTCAATTGTATACATATGTGCGACGGGATCCGTGATGACTTTCAGAAAATAATGCGAAAGTTTCAAAACGGATCATGAAGAATTGTAAAAATTGAAAACGAATACTCCATAAACGATTTAACCTACATTTTTAGAAAAAAATGTTTTTTGAAGAATATCCATGGAAGATTCAAAAGAGAATTCTAAAAATAATGTCTACTCCGGGAATTCCAACTCACATTTTCGATAGTTTTCATATATTGAAAACATAGTTCCGCATTGTGCAATTCTCTGCAAACGAATAACCGTTTCCAAATAAAAATACTCGAATAAACGTTTTCGTGATTTATTTGACGGGCGTATCAGTAATGAACTATAATCGTTCAGTAGTTTTTCAGTTTGTTCCAAGGGCCAATTTCTGCCCTTATGTAACTATATTTCTAGACTAGGATAGTCGCAAAGTGCGTGACCTAATCAAACTTACAGCAAACAAAACGTTCGAAAAAAATGGAACTTTCAGTATTTTGTGATTGAGTCCAGTAATAAGGCGCTATGTTTAATTTGTAATGAAACC
>WOGO01008909.1:0-10428 GCA_015342085.1 Leptinotarsa defecta
CTCACACCCTACCATATGTAGGTTTTGAGACAACTTTTAGGGTGTCAATATACAAGTATTTACAGACTTACAGCTGGGTATCTCGAATTCCGAGATTTTTACCTAATTTAAGCTGAAATGACTGGATTATACATGACTAAATACACTCTTGCATACTCACCGATTTTTTACCTACCATTCCAGTCTCGAATGCTCGGTAAAATTGTAGTTACTACGCATTAACTTCGTTTTGGTAGTGCGTGCCCCATAAAAATCCGGTGAGTGTGCAAGCACCTGCTACCAATAAAATATATATCGGCCGTTTTTATACTGGCCGTCCAAAATAGGTGTGTGTGCAACTAGCGTAAGGAATATACCATACATATCAAGCCTAGTCGGTCCCAAAATCTCTTTATATTTGCAGGAAAAGAATAATTCGAAAAGCAAGAATTCAAATTGGCCGCGTATCTGTTGTGCAATAAAATTGATCGTGTCTAGAGCGGAGTTGCCAAGTGTATTGGTTTTTAATATCCAATCACCGATCTGATGATCCAATTTGACAGACGCCATTTTTGGCGTCTACAATCCTACTACTCTTCCAAGACTTTATAGAAATCAGTTGAAAAATACCTATAAATGAAAGGGAACGAAAATATTGAATCTGATGACAGTTTTTCATTTCAGCTTCAAGTATTCTCCACAGAAAGTATTATCTGGAGTTAATCCAGTTACTGAAAATATGAAACAAAGTTAATAAAATTTTATCATATGATTAATGGTATCATTACCTCAGAAGCTTTTGTTGGATCAGTTCGAGTACAATCAATTATGTCTATACTTGACCTCATTCAAACTTTCTCTCGATTTTTGGAAAATTCAACAGATTACCCAAGCGAGCCTATAACGTTTGAATTTAGTAGCTATATTAGAAAGAGGTATGTATGTAGGAATCGTATTTTTATATAATAAATTGCAGTTGTACAGATTGAGGATTGTGGAATAAATTGAATATTTGAAATGATTCTTTAATCCAGTTTGCTATATTTTTTGAATTTCATAACTGTATATTATTAAATAATGCATAAAATCATAGTTTAAGTAAATATTTTGTGATCTATCGAATTTGTGTACTGATTTTAGATATAGAAGTTATTTGCAAACATGATTTCTCATGTACATTTTATTCCATGTGGAGAATTTTTCATTAATTGAAACGTTAACGGGTTCATATACACTTCCATATTTAAATTGATAATTATAGGCTTTGTAAATTTTATGATTCGGCAATGTTAATTATTTCTATTGTTCCTAATGGTCAATCGAATAAGAAGCGGGAATAGGGCCGTGACGTCACCACACTACCACATTCGATTTTTAATAACTAATTACGGAAAAACTACGGTACTTAGATACATAAAACAAGGTGCACTGTTTTTCAATTTAAAATTTCTATCAAGTGAACTATAAACCAAAAATCATGGTTTATAGTTCATTGTCTGACGAAACGGTAAAGAAAGCACCAAAGTTGAATAAATTTCATTCGTGAGAAATGAATCAGCTTCATTTTGACATGAGAATTGAATTGTGAAACAATTACAGAGTTAATATATGAAACCCAAAATATTTCGCATAATAGTTGCTTTACTGATGGGTGCTCGTTTTCTTTCTAATGAGCATGTTAACAAACACAATTGACGATACAGAAACGATGAAAATTTGCAACTTATCAGTATTCAGAGAATGTTAATTTTTGGACTAGTATTGTTGAAAACACTATTGTCGAGCCTATATTTATTTAGGAATATCTAACTGATGAGTTATACTTGAATATTCTTGAAGGAATAATTGACTTCTAAATTACAACTGGTTTGGAAAATGAAATTGATGCGGCTGGATCCATTATTTTGCAAGAAGATCTCATTTACTCTCAACAAAATGGAGTTTTGCCAGACTACGGTAAACTGACAGTGGCTGAAGGGTAGATTTACTGGCAGATAAATTGATCGAAGAGGAGCAATAGAATGGCCACGACGATACCCTGACACGATCTAGATTTCTATCTTTGAATTTATTTCTATGTGAGAATCTGGAATCGATTGTTCATAGAACTCACCCTCGAAATTTCGAAGATTTCAAGAGAGCAATAACACCTGCGTGTAGAGAATATTTTGGAGCAGACTTCATCACTGTTGGAAAAATAATATTGAATATTCGATAGAATAAACTACTTTCAATATTTCTTTGAGTTTTCAGTATCACTATTGTTCGGATTTGAAAGCCGTCGATTTCTCAAATTTTTTCCTGACGTTTTGCTAGCGCGAGTGGCTAGCTTCTTCAGAGGTATATACATCCCGAGTAATTCCGATGACTCATGCTTCATTATAAAACACTTGATACTTGAATATTTTCAGAGTTTCACTTGATTTCTATAAAAGCACTGAGAAAAAAGTCAAATATGTGGCATTTTTGTAAAGTAAGCGGAACGTCCTTCAACTCTCTGTTCCATCTGAGATTTCATGGGTTGTTTCATTCCTCGCTAGAGGATTGATGTAATTCAATTGAGAACAAGCCTACGAAATGTATTTCAAACGATATATCATCTGATTGACTGAAACATAAGGCATAATTCCATTGGTATATTACTGTTTGTTTTTCATTTCTTTGACAAATTTTTGTTGTCACTGGATCTGACTCAAACTCAAAAAGAAGTTTCCGACCCACAGTGAGTTATGTTATCTGAATTTCATTTCTGCATATGGATTTATATGAGATTCTCCCCAAGTAGAAACAAACTGAAAAAATTGAATCTGGAATGGTGGAAGCGGTGTTTGAAAGCGTTCTGAGAAAATATGTTGATTTCAGTTGGTATTTGGTTTTTTAGTATTTTCCACTCGAGAAAACATCATTACGTTGATGCAGGTTTGATATTTGCCTGAGGATCAACTTCTGAGGAGAGGTTCTAAGCAAGTAAGATGGTTTCATCAACCAGATTTGAAGAGTGTTACTACCTGGCACTTTATGATGTGTCAGAAAGTATTTCTTCTCTCAAAATGATGTCTGACTAAATAGTATGAGACTTCGCTGCCTGCTTGAATAAAAAAAGATGAGAGGATGGAAAAAAAACCGACTGGATCGAATATTTTCTCCTTCAGTGCAACCTAACCACGAAATGTTTACGTAGAAACTGCCAAACATATGAAAGCGAATTTCAGAATTTCAGAAATGTAAGTTCTCAATCGATGGAGAAATTTTAGCATCCATTTATTGAACAGTAAAATGAGAATTCTTGGGGTGACTGTATTTCCATTAATACAGGCAAATTTACCTAAAGTACCTGAAGTACCTACACTAACGCGTTTGGACCGCATAAAACGACAAACAAGAGGATGACACGTTTAGTTTGATTAGAGCTTCAAATCCTTTTTTTAACATATATTAATATTAATAAACTGAAAATGAATAATCGCTGAGATTCTCACACAACAATATTAGGCTTAAGTTTCAATTTTTAGAATTAAACCGATTTAAAATTGCACAGATCTGAGGCAAAACATTCTACAAGAACAGATCTGAAATTATGCAGCCCTGGTTACACACACTGTCTTATTAACGATAACTCTAGACACTCGCATAGGACATGCCTGACAGTTTCATCTTCCTGTTTGCACATCCTGCATGGAGGTTTGTCCACCAGTCCCATATTATGGAGGTATTTCCTAAGTTGACAGTGGCCAGTCAGAAATCCTACTGTTAAGCGTATATTTTTCCTGGTCATCGCCACATATTTCTTCGGCGCCAACTTCCCAGGGTCGCCCAGGGAATTCTGGCAAGATTGCATCCTTTGATTTCATCCCATCTCTTTAGGGATTGATCATGGGTGTAACGTTGGACTAGTTCCGCAATTGTACAGGCCGTATATGCCACTGGGTCCTAAAATTCTTCGTCCAGCCGCTTCCTTGGCTAAAGAGTCGGCAATGTGATTATTTTTACTCAAATCAAAAATGGAAAGAAATCGAAAATGACAATGTAAACAATGAGTCCAATATTTATCAATGTAATAAGGCTGAAAAAAAACAAATTATTGTAACCTCAACTAACAAGAAATCAGTATTATAAGTAGAATTTGAAATCTGTCGTAAAATAAATCTGAGACTTGGTTTTGGTCTTTCCTGATGATGCTAACTAGGTTAGTGAAACATGCGTTGAGAGACAGTATTTTTATTATAAAGTGTAATAAATAGGTGATTTGGTTGGGCAATGCATGAAAATATCATTGAAATAAATAGAAGTATCAAGTGAATTGCAGATTCGTTGACCCCGTTATAGACAAATCTGCAGCATTCCGTATTCCGCACTCAAGGATAAACATTTTCGGATATTAATATAATGATATTTTTGTTCACATTCATCAGTAATAAAAATACACGCAATCTCACATTAGATTCTGCTTCTTTGATGGTTGGTTTTCACATTCTAAACTCATCGCTCACTTTATTTGAAAAATCTGTAGCATTGAATAAAGTAATCCTCTGAATATCATCCAAATAAGTATAAGGACAACATTTTTTTTGGGTTGGACGATATTGGTGAAATTTGTAAGTAATATTTGTAACATTCATGGAAATAAAAAATGGCATTCAAATTGTTTAAATTACTCTTCAGAAATTGATTCAGTTTGAGAAGGATGAGAGGAAGTGAACTTTCAAAGGTGGGAGATATTTTTCCATTTTAACTAGATTTCTTGAAAAATGAACCTGAATATGAAAAATGCAGGTGATGAAAATATCTAAAACTCCAGTGAAAACTGCGTTTTCACACAAAATGAATTTTTTCGAGAATATTACTCGATAAATCGAGTTTCTCCAGTTAGTTGCATTTTTCGGATTTTCTTTCAAGTCTATTCTATTTTATTACACACTATTTGATAATGAATAATTCATTAAAAACATTTTATATTTTGAAGATATGAATAACACCAAAAGATGACTTCACACCACATATCGTGATGAACAAATGAATAGTTTTTGAAGGGAAAAAAAATCGAAAGCAGAATGTACCATTTTCAATGATTTTATTGTTGTTATTATTTTTTGAATTTCAATGTTGTCAACAGGCTTTCTTTTTGATCTAATATTACAGCAAACGATATTACAAATGGCAGAGAGTCAACAATAATACACTTCACATCTACTAACCAATTGAAAATTGAATTGGTTTGTGCCGTCAAAGATAATGTTGCATTTCGAATATGATCTCATTAATCATTTCGAATAATACAGGGCGAGAATCGGGTAATATGATTATAATATGATTTCAAATATCTGAAAAAATAAATAACATTCAATTTGTTTTTTCAGAGACAATAGAAGTCCGAAATAGTGAAATTCACCATTAAACATATATATTATGTATGCTTCCCATTACTCTATGAAGATATAACAATTGGCAAATATTCAAAACGATTTAAAATAATGACAATTTTTTTGTAAACGACCAGTTTTGATGGAACTTCCGACAACAGAATATTGAATATGATTAAGTCTAATCACATTTTCTCAAAAATAGGAAAAAGGATGAAATTTTTGCGGCCTGCGCGTAACGAAGAGCTAGAAAGCATTCGGAGGAACAAAGATGCACATATTTGCGATTGAAGTTGTCTCTGCTCAGTGTAGATGTACAGTCTCCTGAATAAACTGTTAAACCAACGTACAGAGTCCCCACTATGAGTCCGTCTCATTATTGAATTCAAAATAATTTTGGTCAAGACAGTAAATGAATGCTATAAAGGTGACTTGTTTAATTATGGAATTAGTATTCTTTTGAGTTAGAAAATTATGAATAATGGTTATGCCATTAATCTGAAAAATGTTTGGAAAAAATAAATAAAACTTGCTTTGAATTAGAAGGTTGCTTTCATTTTACTCTTAAATATGTACATTTTTTATAGTTACATCAAACGCAGAATATGGCGAAAAATCTCTGAGAATGTAACAATTACAAATAAAACAATACTTACCTACAAAGCAAAAAATTATAAAAGACAAAAAACGTAAAAATTTAAATACACAGATATTTTATCTTAATCTTCGGAGGATGAATCTTCGCTAAGATCTGAACTGATGTTATCTGGTTCAATGTTACTATCTTCTTTCAAGTTGATTATCATGTTGTCTACCATGAAAACTAATATTGGTTCCTTTTCTATGAAAAACTTTGAGCATGCTCACATCGTTTTTTCCACTCAGTTTCAGAAAACGTATAATCGCATAATCTTTCCACGGTCTTCAGTCTGAAATGTACATTTATTCGTGCAACATATTGCTTTAAAGATGCCTACACTAACTCTATAGTATATAAGTCAGGGTGGTATGGAGGAAGCCTTAGAACGGTATGCCCGTGAGCACTCATAATTTAATTGATTTTATACATTTTATATCGCGGTTTATGAATTTTAATTAGACTATACAAATCAATTTTCCAAATATCGTCTGTGAAAGGTATATTTCGTTGCCTTAGCCGTTCCATCATTTCGATCTCTCTATTACATAAAGTAGGAGACTTATTTACCTGCACATTGTGATAGGGAGCATTGTCTATTACTAACACACTCTTTGATGGTAAATTAGGAATAAGCATCTCCTGTAGCCATTTTATATAATTCGTGAAGTTCATCCCATTCTGATAATCACCTGACTTCGTATTTGATCTAAATTTCAAAAAATTCTCACAAAACCATTTTCACTGCCCGCATTCACTATAATTAGTCTTTGCCCCTTTCATACTAGTTTATGTGAACCTTCACTAGTGTTGTCATTGTTTTTATGTGAGTATCCGAGGAATGAATATAGGTTTCGTCCATGAAAATTATGGGTCGCTTTTCTTCTCGACATTTTTTCATACTTCGCAAAAAATTTGTTCTCAACTGAACGATATCTTGCTTTTCCATTGATAATTTTTGAATATTTTTCGTTTTCCTCCAACGAAATCTCATATCATGCATAATTTTCCTCAAGTTCTCGTAGGAACCAGCATAGTTATTTTCGGATTTAAATTTATGATGTTTCCGCCGAAGAGTTGGAACCTTTTAATCGACAGTATAATAATTTATAATAAATCTTCGAAGCAATCCTTTATTGAAATCATCTGGATTAGTTTTAGCTGCGTCTTTCTTTCTTTTTATATTTGGTGTAAAAAAAGCAGCGGATTCTCCATTCTCAATCGATTTGATTTCCTTTGAAATTATTGAAATGAATTTACGCCAGTTGCTATACAGCTCTTTCTTGAACTTCTTTAGAGTCCTTTATAGGTTCATTTTCTGCCACTTTTTGTTGCATAAAACAATTACATTGGCTATAACTTCCCTTGTTCGACTTGCCAGCACTTCACGATTTAGGTTTGATTTAAACTCCATCCTGATTGAGTTACAATACTCAAATTATACCCTTTACGCTTTATTTCAGCTCGGAATGTACACTCGATTAACCCGCGATGCTCACTTCACAACAGACTGACTGGGCTGTGGGCGTTTCTACTCCTGTCTTCTGCGCACAGCTAAGGTGGTCTCAAATTAAGATTTTATAACTGTAACAGTTTTGATACCCAATTCAACTGAGTCATAGCTGTTGGTAAGCCCCTCCCTCAAGATGTGCAGTAGATGTGTAGAAATCTGTTAGCAATCTCTTAGATTATTTCAAATAGTCAAACTCGTGAAGTTATTTCTACTATATTTCAATATATGGAGGAAGAAAAGACGTCAGAGGTACTTAACATTCCATTAGAAAAATTGTAGGAAAGAGTAATTGCTGCTGTTCAAGTGTTTCAGAAAGAAGTATTCGAAGAAGTGTTACAGAACAATGGATATAGAACAAGGTGCAATTTCTTTTAAATCGACAACTAAAATGAAAAATAGGAAAAAGCCTCAACCTTCAGACAACGCAGATAAAATTTCTTAACGTAGAAGCATTATAAATAGTTATACAACTGACAAAATTGTGCCTATAATGCCGAATATTTTAAGAAAATTTAAAAAAACTGAATACACAGAAGAGATATTCTCTTCATGAAGCAGTAAAATCGATGGCATTTCACTGTAGAAAAACGAAACCAAATGGAGTATTATGAATGCAGAGACATGATGTTTGTCTATTAAGAATAGCTTTTTTACGTGTCATGAAGTCGTACAGTCAAAACGATTATATATATGGATAAAACATACATTCATTCTTCGTATACCGTTGCTACTTGTTGGAACGACAATTCCAATGAAAGACTAGCTAGGTCCATTTCAAAAAAACAACGATTAATTATTGTTTATGCTGGGAGCAAGAAGGGCTTCATTTCCAATGCTCAACTGACTTTTAAATCAAATTCAAACGCCAGAGACTACCATCACGAAATAAATTTCACTAATTATGAAAAATGGTTGGTGAAACAATTGATTCCTAACGTACCTTCAAATTAGGCCATAGTTATTGACAATGCGCACCTAATAATAGAAAACAAGATATGATAGAATGGTTGGGGTCTAAAAATATTTACTTTGACACAAATATGTTAAAAACTGATTTGTACAACCTTATTCAACTCCATTATTCAAAATGTGAGAAGTTCAAGATAGATGAAATTTCAACTCAGCATGGCCATTGTGTGTTACGTTTACCTCCCTACCACCCAGATTTGAATCACATGGAATTAGTATAGGCATCACTAGAGTAATACGTGAGACAAAAATAATTGTTTTTTCATGTTAGGGATGTACAACATTATGTGCAACATTTTTTGACGAATTTAGTGCTGAAGAGTATATGAAACGCTGTGATCATGCAAAAAAGTGGAAACATTTTTGGAAGCAGAATCTTTCATTTTCAAAGTTACTGAAAATCTGATTATAAATTTAAGTGAAGATTCTAGTTCCGGAACTGAAGAAGAAAATAGTGATTGTCATTCGGACGAATTCAAATAAAATAATCATTTATCGTATGAAACTATCATTACTAATTTATTTGTCATAATATTAAAAGGATTTTAAAATCAATTTATTACTCACAATAACATTTTTGTTGTTTTCTCTCAGAATTTCGCTCTTAGAATACTGGGATTACCCCAATTTACTTGACTATACATATTTACAAGAACCCAAATAGAATAATATTCGTTTATTGTTCACAACAAAATATAATTAATGTTTTTTTTTGGAATAATGAACTTTTTTCAGAATATCACAATTATTCGAATTTGCCTTTACATAAACTGCCTTTTGTATATCTACAAGAACTCAAATAACATTTTAATATCCATTCATTGTTTACCCCTTAATCCGTACTACTTAAAATCACAAACAAAAGTTTCTATTCATTTTCTCCTAATACTTTCTTTGTCATACAACGTCCCAAAATTTACGCAGATACGATTTTTCCCACTGGCCATGACTCAGTCCGGTAGCTGTATGTTAAGTTTGTGTTAATTTGTTGGATGATTTCATCTATAATTCAAAGAAATTGCAATAAATGTAATAAATGAAGACGATTTCTGTAGCTAACTTGTGTATATAGTATTCATATCCTGCAGCCATTTATACAAATGATAAAGCCTTAGAGAAATCTATGTATAAAACTTTCCTTTGATCCAATGTTTTACCATCGAGAAAGAGTACAGAGGACAGAGAGTGAAATGGATGCCGATTTTTGTCTTGTGATTTTGTCAGATAGAATATATTTATACTAGCTATCATTTTACCAATCCACACAACGATCGATTATATGACGATATTACATATTTCTCAAAATTAGATATCATTATGAAAAAAACATTTTGGTGATCATATTGTTGATATCAATATCACAATTCATTGGATTATATTTTATGTAATGAAGTCATAGTGATTTGATTCATAGACATTTTCAATGTCAGTTAACTAGTTTAGTGATACAATAATATTCCTGAAGAAAAGTTAGTTGGGTAACAGGATCTTTTTTTCCTATAAAACAATTGTTTTGTTGTCGACGTTTCGAATTTGATTGAATTCTTCTTCAGGGTTCTGTTACAAGGAATTTTCATAAACAAACCTCCCACAAAACTTATACGATTATTCTCGTTTCAATTTTACAAGAAATGATGAGTTCCTAATTGAATTACTCATCGAAAAGTAGTTTCTTCGTGTTAATATCACTATTTTGAAAACCATTAGGCATATTGCATACATTTAAATAAGTAAATGAGAAATATAGCAACAACTAAATTTTCGAGATAACATCAACACAAAACAACATGAAATTAACGAATGACTTTATCTGTGATTCTGATAAGGTGGTTGGTGTCTGTTTTTAATCAATGACAGAAAGATAAAGAATGAAAAAAGAATAAATAATTCAGGTATTTTATCTATCAAATAGAAATATGCAGTATTAAGGTCATATACATCTCTTGCAGTGTTAACAGTATCGCATTGGA
>WOGO01008910.1:0-10428 GCA_015342085.1 Leptinotarsa defecta
ATACCGTGGCCTCGTTCGAATCAATTCAAAACCAAAATGTATGCTTTTCGTCAATGTGGTATGCATGTACGAAAAAATATTGAATTGTATAGCAATCCGTACAATTGTATAGCCAGGAGCAGCCCTAAATGAAAGCAGACGTCAGCTAAAATTGCAAGGAATAGTGGGCTAAAATTTTCTTCTACTTCTTCTATTTCTATATCAAAACGTCAAATCAAAGCACGCTCCGTAAAATCACCATGTTCTCAAAGGTGTAGGCTGAAATGTCGAGACAATATCAGCGAAGGGCAGAGATCAAGTCTTTTCAAAAAATTCTGGGATTTGAATGAAATGGATCTACAGCGCTCCTTTATCAATTCAAGTATGACCGGAATAGCTCCAAAATATCGCTACTCTAATGTTGAAATCCAAAAAAATTTAACCACGCATTCTATTTCACTCACTTATTCAACTACCTGCAATCCATTGATGCAGAATCCGGAGGAAAAAAAGTAGATGTCATTTTATATTCTGACAACTGTGGTGGCCAAAATAAAAATAAATTTATAGCGAGTTTCTTTTCATTTGCGGTTGTGTATTTTGAAAACATTCATTCCATAACTCATAAATTTCTGATACAAGGCCGTACAGAAAATGAAGGGGACAGCGTGCTTAGCTTAATAGAGAAAGAAGTGAAAAAGAACCTTAAGTCTGGTCCCATATACATTCCTCAACAAAACGTCACCTTGATGAGCAGTGCTAAGAAGAATGGATCCCAATTCTTGTTCACGAACTTGATTTTCATTATTTTTTTTTATTTAAAAGGTCAATAAGTTTAATGGGGCTACAACATCTCAGAAAATGAAGATAGAGAAACGTGTAACTAGAATAATATAAAATTACTGAAGTTAACGAAAGAAGAACCATTTCTGATCTATCACAAGACTTCTTACAAAGATGATTTTAAAAAACGTAACGTCAGAAACAAAAGGAAGAAAATGCCGACACTAGAACAATTGTAACTTAAAAACCTGTATTCGGAAAGGATTGAGCTGAGTACTAACAAAAAAAAGGATCTCCGTGAGTAACTTAATAAAATTTGATATCAAATGTTTAAGCTGCTTTTTATCAATCTTTATTTAACAATGAATGAAAAAACCCTATTAAAACAAAGTTTTTACTACAAATCTTACTCGTCGTTATTAATGGCTAATTAAAAAGATGTTTTTCTTTTCTGTTATATAAGGATGTGATTTTAATTTTCTGTTTGAAATAGTAACTCTTTCATGTGCTTCTCAGTTATTAAGAGTTTTGAAGGTTATTCTTCATTAATAAGTTTAAAGATATATTTTGTTTTGTTATCAAAGTATGTGAATTTCAATCTATAATTTGCAAACGTAACTTTTATATAATTTTCAGTATCTATGTTGCTAATTGAATAAACATCAGACTTTTTAGTTTGTAAGCGTAATGTGAATTACGAGTAATCTATAATAAGACTACGTTTCTAAAATAATTTGTTATTAGTCGTGTCACGAAGTGTTCTGGCGATGTATTGAATTCATTGGACCCTCTGGAGACACCATGCATTTTTTTTATGAGAGAGGACATTGGCAGATCAAGATCTTCAGATGATGTGATGCTGCAAGTTTTTTCGGGTTTTCCTGCAGCTGAAAAAGCAAATGCGCCACTGGAATTAATGAAGTCGCCCTGGAGCGCCAATTAATTTTTAATTTTTATTGTTATTTTTATATTATACTACTATTTATTTATTCATTACATTTTATTATCATCGCGACCAGATGTGAAGTGGGTTTAGTTATTTGTTATTTGCTAGTAAAAAGTGGCAATTAGTTACTACAACCTCATTAATGATAAGACTTGAAAGAAAAGTTATTAGGACAGTTGTAAAGACTCAAAATAAATAGATACATTTAATTTTTGAAACTTTGCATTTTAATTTACTACCTTGTATTCACAGAACTTTCAGTACAACAATGACTTATTATTTATTATGTCAACAGAATGCTCTCCAATATGCGTCATAAACAGACCTAACTAACAGACCTAACATAAACAGACCTAACTACACAGAAGAGTAATATTGAGATGTATTCAATACTATAATTTTTTGAAGACTTTCCTGCTCATTTACCACAAACTGCATTTTTTGAATTCAGTCACTTTCATTCTAAGGGTGCGAAATGTAATTGTTTGTCAGTTTTAATTAATCAATAACACCTCTGCATATCCTCTGCATATCCGATAAGCCATAGACTGCACAGGGATTTCAATTATTTGAAAAAACCTTTAAGGGAAAATATAGCGAGGCCAAAATCGAGCGGGCAATGCAACTCAAGAAAGGAAATGCCAAAGCAACTCCACACAGAAGAAGAAGAAGGGGGCATCTAATTGGACCGATGGAAAGGAACCCCCTTCCTATACCAATGGTACAAAGCAGGAGACTCCAATCTTGAATGTAGCATCTGCTGTGAGGATGACAAGAGCACTTTCATCCGTTGCCTCATCATAATGTCTAACACAGTAGTAGACAAAACGTCAGGCAGATAAACTTGCAGACCACGGCTAAAAAATTTACCAATATGAAAGACACCAACCACTCCAGTTCGCTCTCGACTATAATAAATAGCTTTAATCAAATCTCTGACGACGGGGAGAATGAGTGTCACATTCCGACGGGTTTCCATTTGTTTTGATTATCCCATATATCTCATACTCCATCAGCTTTCAGTATCAGTATGCGGGCTGTCATGTCATTCTGTATATGAAATTGTTACGAGAACATTGAAAATATATGGATATTGAATTACCCACATAAATACAGGATCACAAAGATCAAAGGAAAGGGTACTAATTGAATTGATAATTATTTATCCCAGACTAGTATCCTGCGTGTGGAATAGTCAACACACATCCGTTCAGTGAACTTGACTTTCAGTCAAGTTCACTGAACTTGACTGAAAGTGTATCTTGTCCACCAGAAAACGATTTTCAGGTGTTGTTTTCTACATCCCAACCAACGGCATCCAACCAAATTCATCTCCCATTTCTGTCGGTGCCGTACTTTTTATTCTCGTTGGTCTTCTTCCTGTCAATCTTCCTCTTGCTTTTGATAATCTTTCTTTCGTCTACACCGATTTTTTTTATGACTGCACCTTCCACTCGTCTATGTTATTCTTTCCCTTGTTTGCGTCGATCTTTCTCCGGTACGGGTAGATATTCCTGTTTCAATGTAGAGCTTTCTCTGTATGTACTATGTATAAATGTTTCAAAAAACTCATTGATGAATTTGTTTTGCGAACGAAGAGTTTTATTTGTCTCAATTTTTGTTTTTTTTTGAACGTTGAGAAAGTGTTTGTCACAATCACCAAACATTTGAGTTGAAACATTACCTATTGAAAAAATATAACTTTTATTGCGTCCTAACAAGAACATCTTTCAAGCGAAACCTGCAAGTACAACGAATTACGTATTTCTCTCGTTCCAGGAATGTTGTCTTGTGTCATCAAGAATATTGCGTACTTCTTTGTCTACAAGACAAGCTCGAAGCTTTGAGTGGTTTTGGCTTTTATCGAGACAATAAAGAAGGAAAATTACTTGGAACATTCAAGGACTCGATGATGACGGGGTATTAACCTAAACAGTAGTCTCTGATGATGCTTTAGTGCTGCTGACCGTATTTTTCCACTTCAGAGAAAATGGATTTTGAACAAAACGTGTTTGTTTCATTTGGTTTAGCTTGTATTAAGAACTTCTTCAAAAACAACTTTTGTCTCTTCTGGAAAGAAAGATCAATCTCGGTAATCAAAAACAACTGACTACGATTTACATCTCATTTAGAATTTCGTTTGTAGTTCGATTACATTGAATGTGGGCATTCTCGACAAAGTTCTGTCTGCGAGTTTACGTGAAACAAAAACAAAATTGGACATGTTGCATAGGAATATCTACGGGCGTGTCATCTCGTCTGCGAAGGATGTTACATGCGTTGGCAGGACACTTTTATACACCGTGCAAGGACAACGTTGACAATAAATGTAATCCAAACAGTTGTGAGGGCGTAAACATGAATGGAAAGAACGCAACAAAGAAAAAAACGATTTCACAAGGGTAAGGCAGTTTAATGTACGTATAGAGGATGTCTAGATCCAATTTTAGATTCAGCATAAACAGTTTTGAAACAATTGAACAGAGCTGGCCGATACTTGATGAAAATCCATATTAAAACTAATTCAACGAAAAGTTGAATATTGTGAGTGTACCAGAAGAGAATTCCGTCGGTACAAAATCTATTTAGGTCTCCCGTCTCCCCGGCTTTGCGGAAGCTTAAGGGTATCTGATTTAGGGTCGGAGGGGCCCGAACGCGTATAAAAAAGGGCCCAATAACGGGTCGGTTGGGAAATCTAAATCGAAAGTTTTTCCGATCCCCCGCCGATAGTGTGTTAACACGCCGTAAGTAAACAGAGCAAGACAACTGTTGACTCCCATTTGGAATTATGAGCTTAGTTTTTTTATTGCTGATTGAATTTTCGGAGAGGTGTGCTCCGAGAGGGGTGATTTTTCATTGCGAACGCTTCTCCTGTGTACTTTTCATAACCACGGTCATATTAGTTTGCTTTCATCGGTCGGTATACACTTTGCAATGCATTGAACCCCTTTTTTTAATATAAATAGCTGGTGTTTTGCTATTTTAGGTTAATTTTCCCATCACTCTCTACATTTGCATCCAAATGAATAGTCATATGCAAAATATATATTTTTACTTTGGCCTCATGTTTTCATTTTCATACAAAAAAGTACGACAACGGGGCAAGTCTCAATGTGAAGTGGGTGACATGCAAATTAGGTACATCCGAAACCAGAGAATCTAATTTCCCTGACCAATTTCTAAAACCTCGTTGGAATCTAGCTTGGGAGAACAAAAGGGTAACATTCTATCGAGTTCACCTTCAAGCCGAGATAAATTACCATTATATGCGTATGACTGGTAGATGGCAACTGTATTGTAGTTCATATGTGGCATGAATGTAAAATAAAGAAGAAGAATAGGTTAGATCATTGTTATGTTATCAGATGTAAGATAGCATGTATTGTAAGCAATTGAATATAGTGTGAATAGCAAAAAAACGAGTCTGACTTTATAAGAAAGAAACTATCACGATAAATAAAACAATAAATAATCAACTTCTGAACATAAACATCGTTGGGTATATTGAGGTTGCTTTAAAAAAATTGGCTAATATTGCAGTTGTGGCGTTGTAAGGTTGTTAACACTGATAAAAATGAACAGAAAATTGTTGTTCCTTATTTTCCACATTTTTGAAGAACTGTTTTTTTTAAACATCTGAGTATATCAGCTCTTGTAAAGAAGTTTGTTTAAAAGTTATTGTTAAAAAAAAACTGCAAAAAGATATATATTTTTGCTAATCATGTGGTACTGATAGGTATTTTATTCACCACCACTTGAATTGACCTCTTTGTTTTTCAAGTTCATATCATATAAATAAAGATGTTAATGAACTTTCAACTCCACTCCCAATGTTTAACAATAGTAGTATTCTCTGCGAGATATTGTAGTAGTTCCATAAAACGTTAAGAAAATTGTTTGAGTGTGTTTCTGAAATTGGCAAGTCCTTAGATGTTCAGCAAATGAACTCCCTCCTACATCGCAGGAACTCAATTAAGAACTGAAACTGGAATTGTGTTTCGTCCGAGCAGCCAGACAATTTTACTGGTTCATCTCTGATGTGTTCCGTGGCAAATGGGACAGAAAGTTACCTGTGTAATTTTCTAGTTTCACGCGCCATTGAAGCCAAGTTAGATTGAAGAATTCTTGTTGATAGGGTTTGAAAGAATACAAATAGAATAATATCGTTTCACTGTTAAACGAAACAGATTACGCTTTGTGATCTCTGACGATCTTTGGTAAAAATTATCTATGCTAGTATATTCTGAAAGGTGCTTCGATGAATTTTTGTTAAATTTTTCCTTAAATTTTTAAGTATATGTCTTTTCCTCCTCCGTCAACTGAAATTCTTTGAAAATTCAGGTTACTTCGTTGGTATTTGAAACGACCATGTTCTGTAGTTTCTCCAGACAGTTGCAACTAGGCTCTCACGTTTTGAAGGAAAAATTGTAGGCGTTATAGATATTACGAAAGATCTCAATTGATACGCGAATATTACCTCAATTTTTGTGTGGTACAAACGGACAAAACGTTAAACGCACGAAACAGTACAGAGCAATTTTGTGAATGGAAAAATCACAAATATGTAATATTACCTACATATCATTATCATTTGATTACTAGAAAAAAAGAAACAGCGACAAAAGTTTTAAGTTTTTCAAACACTCGAAATCGGTTAGTACGTCGAAGCCGGCGTGTCTAAGAAATTATTAATTCCAGAGAGCATCTCGTCGCTCGGTCTGAAGCTCATTAGCAGTTCAACTCTCGTTCAGAGATTATTAGAACGGGATTTTATGGACCCATTTCGAACAGAGGTGTTATTGAAGCATGGTTTACGAGCGTAACGGGTTCGATTTGAATGTGTGCAGCGACGTAGCGGAGAAGTTTAATGTTTCATGATCAGCCGACAAACATCATACCTAATTAGCGAGGAAAAGCAAGTAACGAGATGGAGAATATGACCGTGTCGGACAAACAGTGCGAGAAAGGAAAGTTTGACAGTTTATACAAGAGAATATTGTTACTAATACCATTTCACGACATACGAGTACATAATCCATCATCAAAACATACAAAAGCTAAACTCAACAAAATACCAAATGATGAAACGTCAAAACCAGAGCCACACCAGCCATTATTTCAATGTATATGTTGCACGCAAAATAAAAATGCCAATTCATCAGATCGTGAAGTCATTCAACTCAATGTAAATAAACTTGCTTCACGCCTAGTGGGATACTCTGTATATTTTTGCTACTTTCAGAAGCCGTCTGACTTGTGTATTTCTTCTGAAGATCGAGAAAACACAATATCCTCGTGGGTTTATTTTGTTTTCCTTCAATAGTCTCATGACAGCCATTTCAACAATCTTGTTTCCTGTTTTTTTGTGCAGGTTTAGTTGAATGAAAGAGTGGATTTGAGGTATGTAGACATGAGCATCAACGCTCTTTTTTTAAGGTTCCATTATACAGAAAACATATATTTGCTATGGGTTCCATAACATAAGACTTCTTTACCCCCTAAAAAGTTAGCTAAATTTTTTAGTTAATTCATCAGTAAGCGAGAAGCAAAAGTTTTAACCGTCTTTTTTAATATTGAAACCTGCACCATGCAAAGTATATCGATCGAGAATCGACTTCAAGATGATTCAACGCCTATACTTCGATATCGAACCTGGCCAACTGCTCCGTAAGAAAAGCAAAGACCATAAAAAAGAGAAGAAGAAGATATCGAACGTGTCTGCTTTCCAGAGCAGTATCAAAGTAAACCTGACATTACTACATGCAATGTTCCATAATCGAATTCATATTTCAATGCTTTTCTTTTTCTCTGCCGTCGAATCTTTTGTCTGGAAATGGAACGTGAGCCAATCCGACGTCGGGGCCCGGCAACAGTCACAACCATGCAAATCATTCTCGGAGGTGACAATAAAATCATTTTTCATTCGGCCACGATTTCCTCTGTTGGAAATACAAAAGGGCGCGTTTGTACCGATTAATTATCTCTCATTAATCTCTCATTCAATTCGGATTCGGGGTGTTGTATCGAATGAGATTTGCGCTATGATGAAAAATTTGTTTTCTGACGGTTTCGCTGATTCGATTCGAATGGGTTTTCGGGCCTGATTTTCCGCGGTTCGCATATGTCTCTGTACGTGACGGAAACTTCTCTGGCAGACCGAGCGTGTTTTAGAATCTTTCGAGTATTGATTGATTGTTGTTTCTTTCAGAGGCGGTGGAATTGCCTTACGGCTGAAGTTGAATGAAAGACTAACATAGTTTTTCTAAAATTATAATTTTTTCAATAGAAGCTGCAGAGTATTTTTGATGACTTTTGAGAAAACGTTTTTGGGCCACTGGGTGGTAACACCCATCAAAGAAGGTTATTAGATAACCCCTGCCGAGTGAGATAAGAGGCCTCCTAAATGACGATTCATCCTAAAGCGAGTTTTCCTGCCGAAAGGACATTTGAACGATGATTTTCACTATGAAAAGTTTATAAAACCGCAAGAATCTGCTTGATCTGAACGGACGTTAAAAAGTTTACACCGTTTTGCTTCAATGTTTATAAATTCAAATCAGTTGCACAATGTGAATAATATAATATTCATATTACTAATCATTCAATAAGACCTTTGCCACATTCTGGTAGAAACCTACTCAAACTTCAAATGGTCCTTGTATATCTTTTCGATGAACTCCATACGTGGAGATCTACGAGGTATATCGGCTCTGCCACCTAACGGAATAGTAGACCATACCGCAAAACCTAAATTTCAATTGGAAACCACCATTTAGTTTCATGACGAATCTCATCATTTTATTTGAACAGGATTACTCGTCAAATAGTCTATCACTGAATCTGATCCAACTTGTAAACAACATCTATTCGTTCGTTCCAGATATAACTACCAACTTGTAAAATTCTCCGATATACGTAGCAACCATTTTCAAATAAGTGCGCGGTCGCCTCATCGCCCAACCTTCAATTCGATCATTCCAATCCGCATCTGCTCAGTTGGTTGCATACACTCCCGGTACGGGATCGAGCCAAGGCGGAATTCTGTCAACAGTGTCAACCTTATATTGAATAAAAGTTTTTTTTAATACCGCGTCGAATCGATATAATTCAGTATATTATAATTTTCTAAGCTTCGACTACATTGTAAGTACACAATTCATTTCGTGCTATTGTTTTAATAGTGATTACGATTAGTTTGTTTCGATATTTCCGTTTGACAGCACTCATAACCTAAAAATGTATTTACGTTTCAGGTGCCGAAATGGGCGACGAGCCGGTCATAGCTACAAACGACGATGCCAGCGAGTGTAAAAGAGGGGCCGTTCAGCTAGGCTATTGGAGCGACGACTACATATCGTACTTCGTGAAACACACCGAAAAAAGGGCTCCAGAAATAAACAGAGGCTACTATGCCAGAGTGAAAGGCATCGAGAACTTCGTCCAAAAGTTCATCAATAAAGCAGGCAGTGCGGCACAAATCCTCAATTTTGGCTCGGGCTTCGACACCCTGTACTGGAGGCTGAAAGATGAGGGGGTGCAGATAGCGAACTACGTCGAAATAGACTTTCCCACTGTGACTGCGAGGAAGTGCTACATGATCAAACGCAACAAGCCCCTTTTGGAGAGAATCCACGATCAGGACGGGGAGGTTAAGCTGAGCCCCACTGACTTGCACGCAGGCAACTACCACTGCATCGGGGCTGACATACGAAACATCTCTCAGCTCGAGGTCAAACTACAGCAGGCCGAGGTTAGGTTCAACGTGCCTACTTTATTTATCGCGGAGTGCGTTCTGGTGTACATCGAGAATGAGTGCGTGAACAGGCTGCTGTCGTGGATATCGTCTCGGTTCAGATCAGGACTGTTCGTCAACTACGAAATGTGCAACATGAACGATACTTTCAGTGACGTCATGCTGGGGAACCTACGAGCGAGGGGATGCAACTTAGCGGGCATTACGCACTGCAAGAGTCTGGAGATGCAGAAGACGAGGTTTCTAAACAATGGGTGGTCAGGGTCACGCAGCTGGGACATGGTGGAGGTGTACTACGCCATCAACAGTACCGAGAGGCATAGGATAGAGAAGATTGAGTTTCTAGATGAACAGGAGCTGTTGATTCAGCTGTTCCAGCACTACTGCATTTGTATTGGATGGCTCGGAACGGAGTTCTCCGAGTTGAATTGTACTGAGGATTAGTTT
Organism: Leptinotarsa defecta; assembly: GCA_015342085.1. NCBI lineage: Eukaryota > Metazoa > Arthropoda > Insecta > Coleoptera > Chrysomelidae > Leptinotarsa > Leptinotarsa defecta. Next base: position 9,909 of record WOGO01008910.1, read on the forward strand.
TATCAATTTTTTTTGTGGATTTGATTTCAAGAACCTGTGATACCAAAATGTATTTTAAACATGAAATAAATGTATCTTTGTTATGTGTGAGATTGAAATGTCTTTTTCTGATGTTGCAATACCATCTTTCTGACCAAATTTGAGAGTCTATTAAATACCATTTGTTTCGAAATTGTACTTTGATTTCTCACATGCAATGCAGTTTCTCTTTCTTCCCCAAAACCATCAAAATGTTGCAATGGATATTGTAATGTTACAACAGTTTTGAATTCTAATGAATTTAACAATAAATTAAAAAAATAAAGAGTTTCTATAAACATATACGAACACAACTTTAATTGCACTCAAGCAAACGACTTATTTTTGTTTTAATAGCAGCCAGAAAATAACTACAGCTTAAAACACAATTCCAATTAACTGGAGAGAAATAAACTATAATTAGATAATTGACAAATTGTGCGAAGAAATATTGAAAAATCGTGCAGAACTTAAAAATTGCATTGAAGCCAGTGAAACTCGA
>WOGO01008911.1:0-10428 GCA_015342085.1 Leptinotarsa defecta
AAATCTTGTTATATACTCTCACAGAACTTCCTCCAAGGCTCCGGTTTTGCCTTTCTAAGTTCCTTGTTGTAAGTCATTGGAGTAGTTCCATAAAGCTCCCAATTACCTGAATCTTTAGCTCGATTGAATAATCGTCGTACTTAGGTCGTTGATGAATAATAAGAATATTATCGGTGCAATACGGATCCTTGTACTACTCCAATATTGATGTTATACTCTTCAGAGGTGTAGTTACTTATTCTCACCATTATTTTTCGTTCGGAGAGAAATAACCTTATTGGTGAATGGGTTTGTCCCCTCATCCCGTACAGTTTACTTTCGATGAATTGAAAGTTCAATGTGTCGAATGCTCGGGACAAGTCCAAGAAAATGCCGACTACTGTATGTCCCTTTCACATATTCAACAAATTCAAATGAAGCGGTCTCCGTTGATCGTCCTGGTCAAAATCCATGTTGCGCGACACCTATCATTTCTAATGTGTTTAGGTAGTTCATTAGTCTATTATATTGCTCTTTCAAAGATCTTTGAAAATGCAGTTAAGATCGATACAGGCCTATAGTTTTTATAGATAGGTATAATAGTTTCTACTTTCAGTGTTGATGGAAACTTTCCAGTTTTAAATGTTTTATTGCCTAATACGGTGAGGTGTTTTTTGAACTGGTAGCAGATTTTCTTAAATATTGTGGTTGAGATGCTACCTACCCCGATTGAGGTTTTGTTTTACAAGTCACAGGTACAAGTCACTTCTTCAGTCACAGGTTTTAGGAATATGGATTGGTCTACTATTTTTGATTTTGTTGGCGTGTTTGATAGTCTTGTTCCAAACCAAAGTATTCTGTTAAATTTCTTTCTGCCACTGTTGCAGAGAATTCCCCGAATTTGTTATCTACTTCCTATTTTCCAAACATTTTTTGTCCCTCATTCATAAGATGAATAATTATTTGTTCCTTCCGTCTTAATTCTTCATTTATCAACTGCCATATATTTTAGGTTTGTTTTCGGCGTTTTCAATTGTATTTTGGTTAAAGTTTGCTTTTTGTTCTTTGAGATATTTCTGGAATTCTTTCTTCTTTATTTTGTATTGTGCCTCGATATTCACATTTTTTTGTTTATTTAGCTAGGTTATAGAGTTCTTTGAGCTCTTTTTTTGCTTTATTTGGCTGGTGATCCAGTTCCATCTCTGCTTGCCTTGTTTGATTTGTTTCATCGGGCAAGCTAAGTGGTTATTTTTCTAATGGATGGCTCCAGATTTTCACCCATTTCAAACGAATTGAGTTATCTTATATTTTTCATATGAGAGACTCATTATTAAATAACACTATTGACATAAACTTTGGTAACAATAAAATCATTTGTCTGCATTTACCCAAACTTTCACAATATAACTTGGTCCCGCAAAACATCCAAAACAACTGGAACAGAGAACAAATCGAAACCATCAAGTTATTTCCAGATGTATCTAAGACAAAAAGGATGTCCTTTCGGAAAAGAATAACATCCCATAACTGATCAAAAATTGTCTGTAGAATAAAATTCGGATGAAAGGAACTAGACTGAATAAAATATCATTGGAATGCATTTTCAGAACTGAGACTATAAAATATTATTAACTTTCAAACCAGTGAGTTGAGATCTCTATGAAATGAGCAAATCGATAAGTCCTAGTTATTTGAAGGAGTACTACTGAAATTACTATCAAAACTAGTGCCTACGAGAAACTCAACTTCACTAGTCTGGGCGTTCCAAGATTTGAAGAAATAGGGTTAAATACAACAGTTTTCAAAAGTCATAAGTACTGAGAGGCTAGAAAGCGTTCCCACCCATAACGATCTATATCTTCAAACAAACGATCTATAATATATCCATCTGACCTTTGCTTTTTTTAGGATTTCGGATATCATTGGATATCGAGATAGAAACCAAGAAATATATATGAAGACTAATATCTGTACTAAGACATCTGAGCAAGTTAACTCTCATATTATATTAGACGGCTACAATGTCTTGGTATGATCTGTCCTGCATGATCAATAAGCCATTTGTTAAGGTTGATGATACTTGGTAATACTCAAGGTAAATAATTTCGTTGTTCGTTTCAACTCGATAGGCCATCAACATGTGTTTCACAAGCCGACAAGGAGATGTTTGATATCTCAACAAAGACTTGAAATGTATAATTCATCATTAAGATACACAGACACTTTATTTTCACTAGCCAGTGTACAGAAGTGCAACAAGCGTTTCGCTATACCCAAATTAGACCTACTATTTATAAAAAAATATTGCTCACAAATATGAGCTTCTCCTCCAAGCACAGCCTGAGCCTACTGGATTGTATGCAGAAAACAGCCATCCGCCTGATTGAATACCCAAACATCACAAGCAATCCGTATAGAAAAAACATTTGAAGAAAGTTGGGAACTCGTTTCGATTCTGCACATGCAATACTTAGAGTCATTGTTAGCGTTAGATGGTTTGATTTTCATAGTCTGCTATGGATTTTTGTGCGAATCTGAAAGTTCTAATGTTGTTGTATTTACAATTATTCCTCTTTCTTACCCTTTCCGATGATGATTTGGCGTGATCATTCCGTTGTAGCAATACTACCCTTTTCATACGTCAATGGACTATCAGAAAGGGTACCACTCTCCTGCATGGTAGTGCCAAACGTTTAGTTTTTAGTAGATGAAGCTTACCTGATCCTGCTTGAGAATTCAGATTCTAGGCCCCTGATGAAGGTAACAGAACCATCCCAGTTCGGGCCGTCAATATGTAGCCAACAAAACTCACTAGTTTACACCCCTTCTTCTATCGAAATAGTCAGAAAATGTTTATTTTTTGTGAAAGTGAAATTTGAATCATTGTATAACGGAAATGTTCGACGCATATTGAGTCTAACGGATAAACACTATTGTTGTCACACATTTCGCCAACCAAGTTGACGTAATCAGAAAATGATTGTGAGCTACGTGGCAACATAGGCATCGAAAATACTGTTTTGTCAATTTTAGTGTAACAATAGGTAATGCAGTGTGATTACATATAATTTAGTGCTGAGAGAAGAAGTAAACCCAATTTCATGGTTAACGTTATAGATAACTGAACACGATTCCTTCACCAAACAGAAACGTCGAAACTAACAGTCGATGAAAATTACGAAATAGTCAGGAAGTCCTTTCAGAAAGATAACTTGCAAATTATGACTAGTTTAGTTTCTCTGTAGAAACTTTAAAATAAATAAGATGTCTAACTTCTCAGAAACTGAAAGAGAATTTTGCAAACTTTGAGAAATACTGAGTATTAGAGAATAAAAACGATTAATTACGAAATTTATTCGAAGTAAGTTCCAGTCATATCAAGTTAATAGGTTTCCTAATCAAGTTACCCGGCTCTAATGAAATTCATTCAAATATTATGGCGTTGATTATAAATAAACAAATGAAACTCAATTAATTACGGTGTAGAGATGTATGAACGTTATTATGATGAGAACAATGAAAATAAACTCCTAAAATAATCCAGCGTCACACAGAAATGTTTTCTGATTTTTTTTGTAAAGACATGATAATAATGATTGTTTGAAAGTGGTTGACAATGCTTTATGGTGAATTTTACTATTTCGGACTTCCATTTTCTATTATGATTCTAATAAAATCGAATCAATAAAAAATCAAATGAATGATGCATATGCAGTCATCACCAGATGACAATCGAAACGTCGTGAAATGACCTGGTTTGAAATATTTTTAAACTTGTGTAAATCCATTTGTGATTGTTCAATTTATGATTTTTGGTAATTTTCATTTGATTCTAATTTTATTTCACGTTTTATTGCTAAATATTAATATTTCTAGCTAATCTTTTTAAATTTATTTGTTCTTTCAGAGATTTCAAATCATATTTGAATCATATCAGACAATGGAAGTACGAACTAGTAAAATCGTAAAGTCGTTACAACGTGGTAGAAGATCATCATGAAAAATGAAACTTCCTATGTTTTTTATCATTTGTATTTGTAACTAACTCTACTACAGTTTCGTCCTATAAGGACATTTTCAAACAAATAAAATAAACTAGGATAATTAACATTGTACATTACGTTAATTCACCCTCAACTCAAGTGAGTACCAGAAGTTTGTTTATCTGTGAAAATGTGGTCACGCTGATCTGAAAACTGGCGAATGAACTAGATTGATTTGGTCATTTATTAGATTACATCCGCAATGCTTATGAATTTCCAAAGATTCCAAATAATTGATTTTCCAATCCTTGTTTGCATAGTACGAAATTTTTCGTATCGTTTAGATTCGGGAACTTGTGGTTGCATTACAAGGAACGGTTTGAAAAAATGGAATCATTTTTACCTAGTCTGAAGGACCTGTCATGTTCAGCGTAACGTTTTGAGAAATGTTGGCCACATTGTCCCACATAAAAGCAATTAGCATTGCTTTGATCGAATACAGTTACTGGTGGCTGCAAAAAGTCACTGATAAGGCGAAAGAGAAGTATCGCGAAAAATATTAACCACGATAATCCTTCTCGTTTATTTTGAAACCACCCATGTGTTGTGAATAACCTACCAACCACTACCAATTCTTCTGGAAAGACATTCATGTGCATCCTTAATCATTCAATCTCATCATTTCAGTTACAACACAGTTATTAACTCTCTGTAGTGAGCTTCAACAGATAGAGTGGAATGAACTGCGCGAACTAATAACCACCGAAAACATTCAAAAAGCCCTCTGGGAAATGTGCTGCTCCATGCCCGGATGGGTTCAGTACTCATCGGTAAAATACACTAGCAAGTACCCACCACCACTTGGTCAGAATTTTAAATCATTGGCTATATAGGGAGCACCAGATTTCGGATTAGTTTGTCGAGAATCAGAACGTCCTCATCTAATCAAAAATGCAGATTTGTCTATTCCAAGGAATCACAGATCGATAACATGCTTGAATTCGTGCTATAAGTTGAATGTTTACCGCCATCCTATGAACACGAATACTTCCCGCAGCCGACCCAGACCTCATCGACAGATGCATAACGCAGGATCCTGTGCAGTATGAGCGTAACTCCTTGATTGATTACCGTAAAGCGTTTGATAAACATCGCATGAGCTCATCGTATATTCGCTCAGATGCATCACGGTACCCGACAAAGTAGTAAGATGTTTTGAATAACTACAGGAAAAACCATAAGGTACTCTAAAAGCGGGGGTATTCGGTAAATGCAATTCTTTTATTCGCAGTTTGCGTTTGGTGGCCTAATTTTCGTGAGGCTGCTACGGATAGTGTTTCACTATCTGAAGCAGGTTCTGATGTTGTACTTGGACCCGATTCTTCTTATCCTTTCCGATAATCCTCTGACGTAGAGAAGTTCAAGCACTGGTTGTGACGGCTTTTCTTTTTTGCAAAGCCCTTGCAGTCTTCTAATCAAAGTTTGTTCCACCATCACTTTGGAGTAACCATTCCGTTAAAACTAATTTTTGATGATGCCTAGTTCTTTCTCGCGACCTTCCTTCGTATACAGAGCCCTAAACACGGTCTACCAGAGTCTTGATGATTCCTCTCTTAGTCGATCGATGGTAGATAGATTCACATACTGTACCGTGTGTGTGGGTTTTCGGTATACAGATATTTCCCATTCAGTTTAGTTGTTGGTCCTCTTCACCAATACGTCTGAGAATGGCAATTCGTTGTGGACTTTCTTCTCCAGTGTCTTATGTTGTTGATGTACTTAATGCATTTCATGTGTGAAATTCACTATAAAGGTTGATTTAAGTATCTCCAATCCAATCCAATTCAATTTCTGGATTGAATCCGTCAGCTTCAAAGTATGCTAAGAGGTGAAGTTCCATACATGAGAACAATACTCTTCAAAGAAGGTCAGCTCCGAGCTTTATAAAGCATCAAAAGTTGCTGAGGTGGGTACACTTGTTTGGTTTGGAACAGTAGTTCAAACTTATTAGAAGCAACCTTTGCCATGATTGTACTAATACATATTGGTGTCCACGTCAACCCCTAACAAACTTATCAAAGCAGAAAGCGAAATTGTCTGTCCTGACAATAATATATTGTATTCGGTTCGGAGATATTCATCTTTTCGGAGAAAACCGATGCCTGTATTTTCATAGCAGTAAATTGAACCTGGTTACTTTCTCCCCGATTCATAATCCCCTCCAGATCCTCAAAATATGCAACCTCCTCCTGCCGGTGAAGATGTGCATCGCAGCTGATGTCTTGGAATCCAAATGGAATGACGAGATAAGTGCTGTCGTCCAATGAGTAGTTGATATGCAACAGAAAGAGAGTTGGAGACAATATGGATATCTGAGGTATGCCAGCGTTGATGGTGAAAGTATTCGAAAGATATCCGCCGAAGGGAGTGTACTTCAGAGAGATTTTCTCCTCTCTTTTCTTTTCCGCATCTTACTCTTACCATTATCTGCTGCTCCCAGGAATACTTGTGGGTACACGTACACCACTATCTCGGAAAGTGAAATACCACTATGTGAATAATCTTAAATTTCACGCATCTGAAGAATTTACAGAGATTACGATTAGGATCGTGAGCAAAATCATCCTGTTAACAGGGGTTCGTAACCCCTCCTCTGCATAGTTCCTGACAACGAAAACCAAAGGTGGAAACATTTCTTTCCAATGCACATAACCGAGCTACCGAAAACGTGGCTTAGCCTGAACGAGGTAACCAAACTTCTCTGACAACGATGGAAACCATTCAGCAACTTGCTCACATAAAAGCTGTAGGGATCTATTTCCATTTGAGGCTTAACTAGGATGAACCAATGCATGGGATTTTCTTCAATATTTTTGAAGACCTTGGCCTACTCGGCTTCAATGAAATCCACTCAAAAATTACGAAGGTTATTATAAATAAACAAATGAAACTCAATTAATTACTGGATAAAGATGTTTAAAAAATATTATGATGAAAACAATGAGAATACACCCGTGAAACACTCTATCCTTACACCAAAATACTTTCTGATTTTTGGTAGACATAATAATAATAATAGTAATGGTAATGCTAATTCTAATAATAATAATAGGAGTTCACACACTGATTCGTCTTCCACGGTAATACATGTTCCAACAACTGAAAGGTCCTGAACTTTTAGGTTCGGAGGGTCACAAAACATGAAGGTTTTGAGTGCTGCCTGTATAGTCATCGAGTTGTGATTCTCTTGTTTGCATGGTTCGTGACCATGAAGTCAGAGTATTTCTCTTTGAAGCACTTAGTCGAGCAGCCGATTAATTTGGCCTGGTCGTCAAAGTGGTCAAAACTATGTCACCGAAATGGAACTTGTTCAGTAAAAATCCCACATAATGGGTGATTTTTTAAGACGTGTAGGATTTGATTTTGAAAACAACACAAAATTTTTTCAAAAATTGATGAAATCTTTATTGGAATCGATAGAACGATCAATATAATTTAACGTTTAAAGATGATTTCATGCAAATGTTGTCCGCGGCTCCGCTTTAGATGGCCCATGCGCACACTCTCTCTAACATATCGATCGGTATTTCTCGGTATTTCAATATTGGCTCCCAGAGCGTCAGTTGATGCTGGTTTATCCCTGTAGACATGAGCCTTAACATGACCTCACAAGAAATATTCCAAAGGCGTTATATCACACGATCTAGGCGGCCAATTGACAGGTCCCAAACGTGAGATAAATTGTTCACCGAAGGCCATTGTTTCGCGTGCCTTGTGGCATCGTCTTGTTGAAACTACATATCAGGCATGTCCAATTCTTCCATTTTGGGCAAAAAAAAGTCGTCAATCATCATACGGTAGCGCTCGCCATAATCCACATTAGACAGTGACTTTTTCGGGATGCATCGGTAGCTCTTGCAATGCTTGTGGCTGGTCTTCACTCCAGATGCGGCAATTTTGCTTGTTAAAGTATCCATTCAACCAGAAATGAGCCTCGTCGCTGAACACAATTTTTCGATAAAAAGGTGGATCTTCCTCCAACTTTGCCAGCGCCCATTCACCAAATGTTAAACGGTGTGGAAAGTCGTATGGCTTCAATTCTTGCATCAGCTGTATCTTATAAGGTTTCACACCCAAATCCTTTCGCAAAATTTTCCACGTAGTGGAGTAACAGAGGTCCAATTGCTGCGAACGGCGGTGAATCGACATTTCACGGTCATCACGGAAACTGGCGGATACAGCCGCAATATTTTCTTCGGTCCTCGCTCTACCTTGTTGGTGGTTTAATGTCCAATAATGTGAACTGGGTTCAAAATTCAATCACAAGATTCCGAATAGCTCCCTCAGTAGGCCGACGAAACTGACCATAAATTGAAAGAAGTGCACGATGCATTTTCTTCACCGAGCATGAATTTTGATAATGAAATTCAATAATTTGCAAGCGTTGTTCATTCGTAAGTCGATTCATGGTTATATTATAGACCACGTGTGATCTGTCAAAATCAGTGTTGCCAAAAATATATCAGCAAAAAAATCACTCTTTATATGCCTCAGAGATTCATTTGCTCCAACGGTTTCATTAGGATCCGATATATGGGGTTTCTTTCAAGAATATTGAAAACTTTGGCTTATCCAAGAAACTGATTTTCACTTTCTTGAAGTCAAGAGGGCTGAGTCAAATACGGAGGGAGCCATCATGGCTGGCAAGGATGGTGTTTTCAACGCCTTAGGCTAGTGATAGGTTTATAGTTTTCTGATTCTAGATGCAAGATCAACAACAAGGCATCAATACACTTATTCATTTGCAGTCAGCATAACCAGTGTATGCGGCCTCAGCCTTTATTTATTGACGCAGCAGATCATTACGCCTGATATAACCTCTTCGACCATCAGTACGACGATATTCGTCGTACAGTTTTCATCTCCGGGTACAGAAAAACGGATGAATATCGAACTTTGCAGACTCTATTTAGACATCTCTGTCAAAATTGTTGTTCTAATTGTTGAACTCCTTGATGAACTGATGCTCTCATCACAATCGAGTCTGAAGAACATACCGGCTTGCCGCAACGAGGCAGAGATCTTGGCGGCTTACCAGCAGGAGGCTGTCATTCCCCGCTCTTCGCTCGCTAAGGGCACATGATTTTTGGAGACAATGATCACGCACCTTACGGTGTGTGGAATGATAATGGTTATACAAATACATAATGGTATAATTTTACATAGATACATTTTGTGATGAATCGTATTATTATAATACAAAAAATCATATGATGAGAGGCAAAGTTAAATTTCTATGATGACGAGTCATTATTCATTTGTACTTTCACTCAACCTCAAAAATATCGCAAAATGCTTAAAGGAATATAATAATATTACGCACCTAGGGAAAAAAGTACGGCATTTTCGCCCGTGGTGTGTATACGATTTTCTCCACTGCGGGATGAAAAGTTCGACCCTTTCGTTGATTTTACGTTTTCTATTCAAAGTTAAAAACTTAACTGTCATCATGTATTTCAAGTTGTCAAGTTGATTACCAATTCGTCGCTAGGTTACCGAGAGGAAATAGCTCTTTATGATATGAGGGTTGAAAGTAAAGTTTTATTTTATGACGGACAAAATAAAATTTATTTTCAACACAAATATCATACAGTGTTGTTTTCAACTGTCCTCTTTTCATAATGAAATAGATAAATTTAATATTTCTATAAAAACACATTTTGACATCTCTTGTCACTTAACTATTTTCATGTTATCGCATTTGCTGTGAAGTGACCACGTCAGGTGACGCCGAATCACCTGGTTACCAACAAACAGTATTGTTCAGAGTTCACGCGTTTTATTTGAAGTCACATTTAAAGTTCTTGTTGGTGTTTAATGTCTTGCATAATGAAGAACAATAGTGAGGAATTGTGTGTTCCTGACGATATTGAAGAGGCTGCAAAAAGAGCTTCAATTGCATTGTTACCAAAAAAATCGGCTCAGCAATAGGTCCAAAAAATCAAAAACTGAGGCGCCAGGTGAAAAATATTCAATAAAAGTTGCTATTATTTTCGGAATATATGGAGTCTGCCAGCATGAAAAGCTGTGTCATTTATTGATAAAAGACATTAAATCAATTCCAAATACAAAAACGGAAATATATCGCTCTTTTTGCATTGTTGAAAAAAACATTTACTATTTCAATAAATACGTTGCATTACGCCCTTCTGTTATCAATTATCAACGTTTTTTCTGAAATACTCAAATCATGAATGCAGTGCCAAGGCTGTTAGTATAAACACGTTTGGGTAAATGCCCTGTATCATAGCTGAGTTTCTGAACCTCCCGGAACCAAAGGAATATACAGGTCACTGTTTCAGAAGGTCTTCTGCGTCTTTGCTAGCAGAATCAAGGTCAAATATAATGGATATTAAGAAGCACGGAGGATGAAAGTCTACAACAGTAGCTGAGGGTTACATCGATC